>OZ012739.1:76603685-76883685 GCA_963859935.3 Lathyrus sativus | reverse complement strand
GATACTGATGTTAATGCTGATGAACAAGATAACTGTGGTTTGTTAGATCAATCACTCCCTTTGGACTCAGATGCAAACCAAGGATGGGGTGAATGGCAACACACGGGTTGGACCACTCTTGGTTCAAATTACATACCACAAATAACTAATTGGAATTACCAAGAGTCATGATATGTGCCTCCATCTCCTTCGTGTCCTCAACACAATAATGATGAACTCCTCGAGATGATGAGGAACATGCAGCTCCAACAACAGAACTTTGCCACTGCACAAGATGAGCGGTTTACGAATCTGCAGAACCAACTTCAGGCTCGACCAATAACTTCAACATATTTGCCGCCGTCGTGATGGGTCATTTTGATAACATGGATGAGACTGTTACAGGTCAAAACTGTGCTCTCACTACTAACTTCAATGTTCTTAACCGAGCTGTGCTGGAACTGACGGAGCGGTTGGATGAGCAACAACCTCCACCACCTCATGACTATCAATTTCGAGGAAGGGGCTGTCATTTTAGGGGGAGAAGGCCTTAAGGATTCTTTGTATGTTGCTATGCATGTCATTCCATATCTTGTTCATTAAATTTTAATGTTCATTTATTATTATGTTTGTTTGATTCACTAAGACATGAAAATATGTTGGATTTTAATGTTTGTAATGGAACTTACCTTTTTGTTCATTTGTTGTGTTATTTATTTATCTTCTTATATGTTTTTATTAACACCATTACATGTAAATGTTTGTTAATGTTTACCTGTTGCAAATTCTATGAACATGCTTAATTCAATATACTATGTTTTTCATTGACCTATTGTTAGCTCTCATTTTCGACGCCAGCAAAATCAAGAGTCATCTCAAGTCAAAAATAAGCGTGTTCAAGCATAAGAAGGCTTCAACCCAGTTTTTGGTAAAGCCTGAGTCGAAAAGAGGTTTTGAAAACTTCTGAAAATTTGCTAAGTGTTGGATAGTTCTTCGACCATGAGGGGGATGAAAGAAGCGCGCTGCAGTCACCACTAAGGCTGGAGGGAAAGTCCTGATATTTGAATTTCAAAAGAGGAGTTGGCGAAGTGGGCACGGTTGAAGTCAAGAAAAGCGCCAAAAGACACGTTTGAAGCAACAACCGTCACTTAGTAGTTATTCTCTAGCATTATAAATATGGGTTATTTCCATAGAATAAGGGTGTTCATTTTGTCTTGTACAAGTTACTCCAAATCACTCAATGTACCCGCGTGTAGAAAAACAAGTTAGAGAGAATGTACATGATGCAACACCATATCTTTTCATCAATGCAATTTATGTACCTTTATCATTTTATCTTGCATGTTCTCCTTTAACCTTTACCTTTCATGTCCTTCCTTGAAAATTTATTTTTCATCTGTACTTCATGCTATTTAACTTTCTGCACTTTATCTTAACTTGCCATTTAACCTTCTGCGCTTTCCCTTAAACTTGTTATTTTCAAAGTCTTTTTAATTGCTTTCGACTGTTACTTTCCTGCACTTTTGCGTTATTGCTTTTACTTTCGACGTCTTACACGCTTACTTTCGTGCATTGTTATCAAACTCAAAGTCTTTAACATTCTTGCCTTTATTTTCAAAGTCTTTAACATTCTTGCCTTTATTTTCAAAGTCTTTAACATTCTTGCCTTTATTTTCAAAGTCTTTTACATTCTTGCCTTTATTTTCAAAGTCTTTTACATTCTTGCCTTTATTTTCAAAGTCTTTTACATTCTTGCCTTTATTTTTAGAGTCTTTTACATCTTGCCTTTTACTTTCGACGCTTTAAGAATTGCACTCTTTATTTTACAGCCTTGCTAATTTCCAAGTTTTTTTTGCTTTACGAAGTTTTACAGTCAAACGTGGAGTTCAATTTAGATTTTCTTTTAAACTTAGCACATGTCCTAGGATTTGTATGGTCGATCCTGCAAGTTACTCAATTTTACCCAAAATTGATAGACTAGAGGTTGTTTACCAAATTTCACAGTAAACATCTATTAATTCTTTCTTTTTTATGTTGTCAAAGGGGGAGAAGAGACTAAGCAAAAACAGTAAATCATCCTACAAGATTGATCAAACATTCATATTATTTCTAGATGAATGCATAAAGTTAGGGGGAGGATGATACTACACAATGTGCTCAATTGTTTTGCTACTATTTTGCCATCATCAAAAAGGGGGAGTATGTGAGGGCAAGTTGTCACAATACTTGTTTTAATGATGTCAAAACATATCTAGTTAATAATGTGTACTTTGGACGGTATCATCGAGTCACATATGCATTCGTTGTTCTCTTGTGTCAAGCATTTACCAAAACCATGAGTCTGTTCATATAGAAAAGCATTATATGTGTTTTATGTGAGTTTGATCATGTTGGTTGAGTTAGATATGCATTAGAAGTACTTAGAAATAGCAAGACATGTCAAAATCATCATTTTTGCAAGTTCCGAACCTTTGAGTCGACTTAAAGTTTGCTTAGGTCGACTCATACAAAGTGAATTCTTGTAATTTACTCCCAGGAGAGCTCGCGTCGACCCTCCAATCGACTCGTACTGTTAGTATTTCTATTTGTCAAAACCCAGTTGTATTGCATCGACGCATGTGTTGTACCCCAAAATTTGACCAACCATTTCTTGTGCTTATGTTTCATTTCATTTCGCATTTGCATTTGCATATCATTTAGGTCGCATTCTGTGCATAGTTTCAGCCGGAGTGGATTTATTGGGATTACAGCCGCTTTGCTCGCATTTTAGGCGATTTAAACCAGTTCAAACGAGGAGATTTATGTCGAAATCGAGCAGGATTTGTTCTCTTCCCGGTGATTCAGTCCGTGTTGATATTTTCGGTTGCGTTTCGGTAGCCACCCTTTTTCCGTTTATTTCGCTGCATTCTTATGATTTTTATTCACTGCTTTATTTCTTTTCTTGGTTTTTATAGAATTCTTAGAAATTAGTTTTTTAGAATAGTTTATTATTTTTTAGCATAGATTTTTTAAATAGCATATGGAATAGAAATTTAGTTAAATTTTTTAGAATTTTAGTTTTTTAGAAATAGAATGAAATTTTGTTAGAAAATAGTTGTTTTAATAGAAAATAGAATTGTTAATTAATTTAGAAATATATTTTGTTTAGATTTAATTTAGTAGTTTTTAGAAGTATTTTCATTCTAGATTAGTTTAAATAGATTTGTTAATTTAGATTTATTAGATTAATTGTCTAAGTTTAGATTTTAATAGATTTAATTAGTTTTAATTATTTAGCTAGAATATTAGTTTTAGTAGTCTTTTTTGTTAATAATTAGAGTCAGCTTTTTAAGGCAAAATATCATTTTTAATCCCTTAACTTTACCTCGGAGTCTAGTTTGGTCCCTTAAGTTTAAAAAGTGCCAATTGGATCCTTTAATTGTTCAAACAACGTCACATAAGTCCTTTCCATCTATTTTTCTCAAACGGCGTTTATTTATGCACACGTGGCAGAGTTGGCAGTGAACAGTCATCTTCATCACCAAGGTCACCAAAATTTCAAAAAAATCCAACCTTCAGCAAGAATTGAACCGTAATCACCATGGTTACATGGAGAGGTAGTGTACCACAAGGCTATAACATATTTATTTATTTATTTTACGAATAAAATATATATTAACAACCATATGTTTTTCAACAATTCAACAAGATGCATTTTGTTCATATTCATAACAGATGTATACCATATGCATTAAACTAGATTCATCCAATCAACAGCAAAACATACTAATCTGAAATGGTACAAACCCAGAAATTATTTCACAAATCAAAATTTTACGTAAAAATCAAAACTGAAATCTTAATCGAAACCGAAATCAAAATCCAAAAACTATTCCACAAATCCTCCACAAATGAAAATTTCAATTGTATATACAATTGAAATCAAGTTCTCTCACTGTGATTGCATAACTTTTTCTTTTGATTCAGAAACCACTCAGATTTAAATTTTTTTTGGGAATGAATTTTTCTGGGTTTTAGTTTAATCTGGGTATAAATTATGATCTTCATCTTCTTCATTGTGGCTGACTTTAAATTTTACAAACCTAGAAATTGTACAAACCCAGAAATTGTACAAACCATTTTATAAACAACAAAACATACTAATCTGAAATGGTACAAACCCAGAAATTATTTCACAAATCACAATTTTACGTAAAAACCAAAATAGAAATCTTAATCGAAACCGAAATCAAAATCCAAAAACTATTCCACAAATCTTTCACAAATGAAAATTTCAATTGTATATACAATTGAAATCAAGTTCTCTCAGTGTGATTGCATAACTTTTTCTTTTGATTCAGAAACCACTCAGATCTAAATTTTTTTTGGGAATGAATTTTTCTGGGTTTCAGTTTAATCTGGATATAAATTATGATCTTCATCTTCTTCATTGTGGCTGACTTTAAAAAAATTGGTTTATATTTTTTAATAAATTTTATTTATTATATGGCAAACACATGGCATCCATCTTGACAAAATAAAATTACACCTAACCATTTCAAACTCCACATCAGTGCCACGTAGACCATATCGTTGACTTTGACTAACTGAGTAAACAGAAAGGACTAACGTGACACATTGTGTATAATTAAGGGACCATTTTGACACTTTTTAAACTTAAGGGACCAAACTGAACTCCGAGGTAAAGTTAAGGGACTAAAAAGGATATTTTGCCGCTTTTTAACATCAGTTTTATTAATTAATCCAAAGTCATTAGCAAATAAGCCTAGCCACGTGTCATCCTTTGAGGGTATTTATACCCTGTTCATCATCTCCTTCCTAAAGAAGGGCATAAAACCCTAGAAACACACAACCACTACATTGTACATCCACCGTCTTCATCGCACTCATCAACATCTTCTTCTGCGAACTACCCACTTCATCACCTTGAAGAACACAACCCAGATCGTTCTTCATCATCAATATTCCTCTTCATTTTCAAACCATGTGCTTCAACCATCATCGAAATACCATTAAACCTTCATCATCATCACTTCATCAACCGTAAAACCACCATTTTCTTCCCTCGTTTCAACCCTTTCCTCATATCTCTTTCATCCTCCATTATTAACTTTCCAAACTTCATCAACATCAAACAACAACTTCAACAAACTTCAACAACCCTCGACCGAACGACTCCAAAATCCCACTCGCCCAGAAATCTCCACCATTAACAACCAGACCCCTCTTCTTCATCATAAACCCCACCGTGAAAACCCAGAAGAAATATTCAATCAAAACAGAACCCATTTTCCACCATTAACAAAACCCATATTTACCATCTCATATTCTTTGAGCTAACCTCAGAAATCCTTTCTTTGAACAACTATCTTCATCAATCAACCCAAAAATATCCCAAATCTCCAACCTAGCAACAACCTTCGAAACTTCAAAAAACACACGTCTAACCCCATCCGAAACCGCTTCACCATTTTCGTTCATGAACCTTCAACAGTTCAACATCAATGGCAACCTGTCGCTACTGCGAAAATCGGCGCCGACAGAACAGAAGAGTCGCCACCGTGCATTATTTATCCCAAAGGAGGGAAAGGAAACGCTTAGAGAAAACCTAACGAAAAGGGAAAGGAATGGTCATCGCAACCATGTCCTGGATTCGGGAGTCGGTTACGCAAGGGGAAGGTATTAGCACCCCTCACGTCCATCGTACTCGATGGGATCCATGCTTAATTGTTTATCTAAAAGGATTTGATTAATACTATCTACGCTAAGGGCTTAAGGACAAAAGAAAATAAAAGTGACTCGGCAGAACACAACAGTTCTATGCCTACATATTCCCGTCTGGAACGAGAAATCAGAGTCAACGTAGTTCGCCTAACTACGGGTAAAAGGGGGGAAGGTTGCTCGCCGAGACATCGCATCTCGTGCCTACGTACTTTCATCTGGTATGAAAGATCAGAGCAAACGTAGTTCGGGCTAACTAGACCACAGGTTTGGTTTAAGTTGTTTTTAACCCGAGTAGGGTTAAGAATCGATTCTAGCAGTTTGGTGTATGCAGCTCGACCATTGGAGACTTAGGCGTTACCGTTTGCGAGAGAACCGAGAGTTAACGAAACTCTCTTTAAGAAAATGGTTTTCCTGATTAAGGTCCAATAGGACAAAAAGGAGTTGAATGTTTGTTTTTGTGTCTTTTATGGAGAAATGTTTTGATTAATGTTTTGGAGTGTACATTGTATTGAAGTCTCGAACTCAGGATAGAATGCGTCGCATATCGTCCTAAGGACGTATACTAAACACTCTAGACAGTCGAGAGGTGGCCCCCCAACCATCACTTCCCATGATTAAGGCTCACAACACAATATTCACTAGCCTTATTAAGTGTTTTAATGGGATTTGAAGAAAAGAAGAGAAACAAACTTCTAAGGGAAACTACACAGCCCTAAATGTTATCATGCAATGTTCGTCCTATGGTTGAAGTTTGCAAAGGGTAAAACTACCCTAATGTTGTCATACATGGTTGCAAATCCTAATGTCTATCACATTCTATCTTCAACAAGAAAGAATGGAGATCCTAAGGGAAAGACAAAGGAAGCAACAGAAAACAAATGAAGTAAACAACATACAGGAAATGCAGATTCATAACAGTAAACCTGGAATGCAAGTGACGGAGGCGAGTCATCTCAACCTCAAGCCTATAATGAATGGAAAATGGCCTATTTTAAACATACAATCTTGGCCACAAGTGAATATAAAGAGATGTGAGGAAATAAAACCTACGAATGACATACGCATACCACAATTTGGAATCATAACGCGCTATCATGAAAATATGGAACCTAGTGGGCAATTCATGTATGATAAAACCATCCAATCAATGATCTACATATCCTATATAATGTCTATAACAAGCAATAAGAACCCTAGCATTCACCACACAAACAAATCGAGGCCGTTGGAGCCGAAATGAAACCAAAGTCCGTTCGAATGTCCAAATTACAAGTCCGAATACAAAAATACAAGAAAAATAGCAAAAGGTGCTAAAAAATTCAAATAAAAATCTCCAATGCCCTACATCAAGTCACAAACCAGGGGTGAGAGATACAACAAAATATCCAAATAGAAATGGTCAAATAAGATGAAAACCTTGCAAGATGTCTCATGTATACCAAAAGAAAGGTTAAAATGGAGCATGTTAAAGAAAGCATCCAAAACCAACTAAAATTGTACAATAAAATTCCCACAAAAATACATCACAATACCTCATCATGTGTATGAGATCCCTGCAAAAGGTTAGGCCTTGAAATGACATATTGATGGGTCAAAGAAAATCAACAAAATCATGACACAAGTATTTATATTCTTATGACAACCCAAATGTAAAAAATCTAAAGAAAATGTCAGAACGTGCTAAAATTATAATTCCAATCATATTAATTTCTAGACATCTCCAGGATTCAGCACAAAAGAAATGGGGATCAAAAGATTAATTTTTCTATTTTTTATGATATTCAGAAGAAGCATGAAATATAAAAGAAAATGAAAGAAAATACAAAGGAAATAATATAATGAATAAAATGAATGGAAATGCCAAAACTGCAGCCACAGGGAATTGAACTAAGGTCATGGGACTCCCTGGGCTGAGGTGGCGCGCCACTGGATTAATGAAGTGGTGACTTGGCTGCATATCTGGCGTGATGCTAGGCGTTCAATCAGAGGATGAAGTCAACATTTCAACACCAATGGACGACCACGATTATATCTTCTTCCTTGGACATGACTGTGAAAGAAACGCAGCACCGGTGGGGTGGGGGGGGGGGGGGGGGGGGGGGGGGGGGGAGGACGGACCATTTCTGGCGAATTTCAACTCCATGTAACTCCTTCCAAACTCAACCAAATTCAATGATTCTTGAATGAAAATTGTGTAGTTTTTCGTGGGGAATCCAAATATACCGTTATTTTCCATTGAAATGGCCTCTAACTCAAAAACCGTGTTTGAATCTCAAACTTTCAAGAACACAAAATTGTCATAAAAATGGATCTTTCTTTACCAGAAACGATGTACTACTCCAGGGGAATGCAATGCTATAAAAATGGCATGGAAAAGACTCATAATTATGGAGCAAACTTGAATTTCCATTACCTCCGAAAAATGGATTATGGAGCTTCAATGGAGCATGAATTTCCTTGGAAAATTATGTAGAAACCTTCAATAATCCTTGGTAGAGGTATTAGGATCAAAGAAAATGCTTGAATTGATGTGAAAAACAGAATTCGAATTTGACTCCAACCACACTTTTTCAATTGCTATAAGCTTGTTCTTGCAACAAAAATGGCTAAAAAATGGTGGAATCAATTGTAGAAAGTATATGGAATTGATTTGCAATGAAAGAATGGACAAAAAATGGGAGAAAAGAAGAATTGGTTTTTGAGATTTTTCAATTATGGAAAATGTGTAAAGTGGTGAAGAATGTGAGAAAAAATGATCATGGAAGAGGATTTTTGCCTTGGCTCCATTTGGTTTTATATCTTGCATCATAAGATACATCTAGGGTCCAAAATTATCCCTTGTTTCAATCTTAAGGGCTTAGATTCAAAGTGTTACTTAAGTGTGAAGAAATCTTGGAATAGGTCATGAAGAAAGCTTCAAATGAAAAATGTAAAAGTGTCATTGTTCTTAAAATGAGATTTCCACTCAAAATAAGTACAAACATGGACTTATTTGATTAAATTTTGAAGAAATACCAAACTATGCCTTTTCACATGTTTTCACCAAAGTGACTTTTATCAAACTTCCACCATGAGCTAACCCATTAAAACCTTGAGGTTTAGTTGACCCAATGACGCCATTCGGAGCAACTTTCATGTTGGAAAAAAGTCTATTTGAGTTATGCAAAGTATTGAACTTGACCTGTAATTTTATGACCTGTAATCATAGTTTCCCAACTCATGGATAATCTTCAGTTGGTCTCTAAGTCAGGGGATGAACCCCCATACAAGCATCTGAACTTCTATAGGGCATGAACCACTTCCTGGTGACTTTAGTGACTCAAGCTCGAATAAAACCTCTAGATAGGCCTCTCTTGATGTATATCACACTTGATCCACTGCGTAAATGCTAATGCAATGCTATGATAATGCTATGATGATGTTATGCTAATGCAAAAACAAGAAGGAAAATGTTGGGCAAATTTTGGGGTGCAACAACTGCCCCTATTCAAGCAACTTGGACCTGAATGAGTGAAAAGCGAACGACTTTCAATCAATCAAGGTAAAAGACGGTTGAATACCGAAAGAACCTGGAAATTTGCCAACCGCAGAAATAAACTGCAAACTCTGGTTGGGATAGAATCTCCGAAGAAACTGAACATAATGAACATCTTGAACATCCCGTCGAGGGAAAGAGAAACTTAATCAAGTAACTCTGCTTCAGGCAACACGTAACTGGCCATGGTCTGAACACCACATGGGCCAAAGAACAATCTTTCGAATCGTCGGAATCTGAATACTCAACGCACGATAGGGCCACATCAAAATCTGTCGGAATCCGGATACTCAACGCACTGACCGGAGCCTGGATGCTCGACGTAACTGGTGATTTCACTGGGGATTTATCGGAGCCTGGATACTCAATGAAAACACATCGGAGCCTGGAAACTCAACGAAGCGATAAACTGGAGCCTGGATACTCAATGAAAACACACCGGAGTCTGGTAACTCAACGAAGCAGCAAACCGGAGCCTGGATACTCGACGGACAAACACACACCGGAGCCTGGATACTCAATGAAGCTAACAAACCGGAGCCTGGATACTCGACGGACGAAGACGCACCGGAGCCTGGATACTCAACGAAGCAACAAACCAGAGCCTGGATACTCGACGGACGAAAGCGCACCGGAGCCTGGATACTCAACGAAGCAACAAACCGGAGTCTGAACACTCAACAAAGCAAACAAATCGGAGCCTGGATGCTCGACGAAAACACATCGGAGTCTGAACACTCAATGAAGTAGCAAACCAGAGTCTGAACACTCAACGAAAACACACCGGAGCCTGGGTACACAACGAAGCTACAAATCGGAGCCTGGATGCTCGACGAAAACACACTGGAGCCTGGATACTCAACGAAGCGATAAACCGGATCCTGGATACTCGACGGACGAAAATGCACCGGAGCCTGGATACTCGACGAAGCAACAAATCGGAGCCTGGATACTCGACGAAGCAACAAATCGGAGCCTGGATACTCGACGAAGATACAAACCGGAAAGAGAATACTACAAATACTTATCAAGATCACCTTACAAAATCTTTACCGGAGTCCGGATACTCGACGAGAGAAAGAATCAATACAAACTGGAGATTACCGGAGCCTGGATACTCGACGAAATAGCCACAAACACTAATAGGGGTCTGGACCCTTGCTTGATTTTACCGGAGTCTGAACACTCAACGTACTGACCAGAGCCTGAATACTCAACGTAAACACTGATGTCTGAATACCACAACTCCATGCTGGGGAGAAAAACTCTGAACAACTTTGGAAGATACGATCACAACTCTGCTGAGGGACATACCAACAAACCTGGAGTTACAAATTTTACTGGAGATGAACAAGTCTCTACTGGTGATGAGCAACTCTTGCTGAGGGACGGAGTAAAGGTCGTGCATGACCTCCCTGGAACACACGTTACACTGTTGGGGTCACGAACGACCTGTCGGAGGATATTCCACACATGCCTGGTGGAGAGAAATCTGATCTCGGCTCGCTGGGGAACAAACCCATACTCGTACTTTGTGGGGATTAGAGGTACGCCTGACCAACTACTGGGGAATGATCTACGATTGTTGGAAAAATGAGCTTCATCCGAATCTCTCTGAGAAATCGCCCTAAGCGTAATGCCCCTGCCCCCGTCTGATTCTTGGGAAGGTCTACGCTGAGAAGAAAATAGCTTGCCATGAGACGACCCCGAGATGGCTTGCCCCAGAATCTGGACCGTGAGAGGATCCTTGGTTGAATAGTTCGGATAAGCTCTAGAGGTATGGAGAAGAACAAATTCTTTTCCTCATAGGGTGGCATGCCCCAGCCTTGTAATGGCTTTGCCTCTGATTGACTAGTTTGCGGAGCGGTACCCCCGATTGTGAGAGATTTACCAAATCTCGACCTGATTGCCCCAGACTAACTGATTCTTGGATGGCTGACCTTACTAGGGTTATTTGATAATAGCTGGCCACAGCTCAACGGAGTATTTAGGCATTCTACATTTTATCATGATCAAACTTTCCACTGTGGAAACTTTCCTGCGGTCGAGCGCTTACTCGCAAGTAAAACAAGTTATTTTGCATAAAAGATATATTAAATGCAATGCATATGACAGTTTTTTCAAAACCCAATCCCGTTCACTGGAAAAATTTATGACATATAATGAACGAATCAATTATCAAAGTGTCAAAATTAATACAACGCTGTAAGAGGAATCCTTTTTGGAGTCAGTTTCGATGCGATCTTTACCAAAGTATGCTCTCGAACTAAATCTGTTTCAATTAGGACTTTTGAAGGTTGTAACGTGGTCGGATTCACGGTTAACAAGGAAGGATATAAGGCTCAAAATTCATTTTAACCCACCCATTCTCCTTGATGTTCTCCAATCCTATGTTCAGCTAATTCGACCTTAGCGTTCACCTTTCAAAGGTGGAATGATAAGAGTGATGGTTCGGGAAACCACCTGCTTTCTGAAGTGACAGTCATTCCCTTTCCGTCTTTGTAGTGCCTGGGTCACACGATTTCGTTCTTGTTTGAGGATTTTTTCTCTTGAAATCCTTTTTGTTTTTTTGCTCCCTAATTTTTGCCTGGCCTAACTCTTTTGAGTTTCTGATTTTGAAGTCCAGCGGGATACCCTAATTTTTGCCTAAGTTGCTTATTCGTAAGATTCGACTTAGCGGGTTTTTTCTTTTGATTTTTTCCTTTTTGTACAAATCATGTGACACCGGCTTGTCTGACTTGTTAAAAGAGATTGTGACTGTTTCACTCCTTATCGGCAAGGTTTAACTATTGTGGTCCTTTAGGCATGACCTATACAGGTGTGATTCATCCTTGAACGGACATTCCTTTTGCAATTCGGACGCTTGGTCAAATTAACTGACGCCTACCCTGCCCCAGGTTAAGATTGAGGGTTTTTCATTTTCAGAAAGAAACTCCTACTACAAGGCTCAACGGGGTTGACAAGGGATTATCTTCCTTATATCTCCGGTGTTTATGGATTTGAAACAATGCCTGTATATCGTCAACAGGTTTTTCTATCCAAGAGCATACAATCGGCAGCTCATGCATTCTTCGATTTCGTCATCCTCCCCGGATTCCACTTAAACAAGCGTTTGAAATAAAAGATAGCAATAAAGTGAACACAAATGGATTAATTCAAAACATGCATATTTATTTCATTTTCAATATCAATTGAGAAACAACAAGTTTTTACAAGTGAGAATTGCACATAGACAGGAAAGGAACTACAAATGTAAAGCAATGACATGCAAAATGCAGATTGCCAGCTTCTGAGGACTGGGATTCTTGTATCTTGACTTGTGGGCGACTCAGCCGCTTCTGCCTTGTCCGTGGTTTGGAAGAGGATTCGGTACCACGTTGGGCGCTTCATGCGAGAAGTTTATGGCTTTACTGTCAATCAAATCTTGTAGCTTGTGCTTAAAAGCCTTACAATCGTCAATGCTGTGCCCAGGTGCCCCCGAGTGGAATTCGCAGCGGGCATTTGCATCATAGCCAGGTGGTGGTTGGCCTGTCAGAGGGGCCAAGGTTCTCTTCTGAATTAACTGCAGCTGTAGTAACGTCTGAAGCATCTGGGAGTACAGCATTGGCGGCGTATCGAATACTCTATTTGCTCCCCTCGAATTCTGGTACTTCTTGTAGCCCTGTTGATTCTGCTGCTGTTGTGGTTGTTGTTGTTGTGGTGGTATCGGAATGATAACACTTGCAGCCTGATGATGATGACACTGGTCTTGATATCTGCCTCTGCCTCTACCCCAAGAGCTTGACACAGAATTAGCGTCGCCTTCACGCTTTTTATTTCCGAACACTTTCTTTCCTCCACCTGACGAAGGTACTTCTACGGCCTGAATTTTCCCAATCTTGATGCCGTTTTCTATACGCTCACAAGTGATGACAAGGTCAGAGAAACTCCCGGACATACAGTTGACGAGCTTTTCATCGTACATCCCATATAACATCGATACAAATAAGTCAATCAACTCTCTCTCTACCATTGGGGGTTGCACTCTGGCTGCAGGCTCACGCCACCTCTGGGCGTACTCTTTGAAAGATTCCCCGTTCTTCTGGACGACATTCTGAAGCTGGACCCTGTTGGGAGCAAGGTCACTATTGTACTGGTAATGCTTCACGAATGCTTCAGCCAAACCCTTCCAACTGCGAACCTGAGAGGGTTCCAAACCCATATACCATTCGAGCGACGGCCCTGACAGGCTATCCTGGAAAAAGTGCATGAGCATCTTCTCATCATTTGAATAGGCTGACATTTTTCTGTAGTATGAACGTATGTGCACCTTTGGGAAAGTGACACCTTGGTATTTATCGAAGGTAGGAACTTTGAACTTGTACGACACTCGTAAATCAGGGATCAGCCCTAAATTGGCCATGTCGAGCCCCATGGAGTCCTGATTTGTTTAGTTCCTCATCTGTTCCTCCAGCATCCTGAATCTACGATCAGCTTCAGCAGGAAGCTCAATGCCCACATCCCTCATAGAGAACACGTCGTTCTGACGATCTTCATTCTGTTGTTGGTCCCCATTGCCATACTCAGCATAGGCACCCTCCGGACCATAGACGTTTCGATTGACAGTGTAACCATACCCAGCGTTACCAAGACCATGGTTAGCAGCACTAGGTCCAAACCCAACATTATGAGTACCATTACCACAACCCAAGTTAACAGTATTACCAAGACCTGCGTTACCAGCATTACCTAAACCTGCATTACCAGCGGCATTACCCAGATCAGTGTGGCGGACGCCAACATCACTACCATTCCCGGCCCCTGCAGCAGTTGGGGTGCATCCGGTAGGCACAACAGTGGCGTTAGGAATTTCTGCATCGTAGCGGGGAGTATTAGCAGCAATACCTCTGTGAAGAACTCCATTAAGATCAACCCTAGCTACCAGGGGCTGGACCATTGTTCTCAGTTGCTCCTGTCCATGAGCCATACCTTGCATGACTTCCATGAGCTGAGTCATGCGCTCCCTCATCTCTTGCATCTCAGTCTGAACGTGATGCATGGCTTTCTTGAGATTGTTTCTGGTAGGGTATCGGTGAATCTTCAGGTCAGCAATCCTGAAACAACCCTCTGAAAAGACAACAGAACATAAGAACGAGGCTTAAGAAGGTACCTGCAAACACAAAGAAAAATATGCAAAATGCTAACAATGTATATATGCATATGGAATATTTCCCTTGTTTCTAGTTCCGGGTGAAACACATGACAATGGAAACCCCTCAGATAGCAATAGTAAAAAACTCCTCATATACAGATGGAAGACCACATAGGTAGTTACAAGCACAAGTATCCGAGCACGAATGACGGCAAGCGAGATAGCTAGAATCAAAGGGAATATGCACCTGCAATGTTAATGCAATGTCATGTAATCAATGCAGATGAGAAATGAAAAAATGCAAGGATGCTATGGGGATCAAGGTAGATGTGTTGTGCTGTAGCAATAATAATCAGAACTTGATTGTGCTGTAGCTTGAGAATAACCAGAGCTTCGCCTTTGCATAACATATATCACTGCATGACATAGATCACTGATACTGAAGACCTCTGATATCAAACCCAAAAGTTCACACTATAGAGAAAACCGGGTGATCTGGAGCTATGGTTTCCTGCATAACCCAATCCCTGTCACAGGTATGGACCTATCCACCGATAAGGTACGACATCCTATGCGTTCATCAGCGTCACAGACTTTCAAGAGCGATGATACGATACCCAGAAGGTGTGGCATCATCATCTCTTGAAGCGGCCTCACTTAGCTGAATCACAAATGATCGGTCCCCAGAGTCGACAACCCTCCAAACCAACAACCCCTCAAGCCCAAAGGCTAGAAAAGAAGTCAACCGGGAGAATCTCGTCTGAGCGTGGATTTTGTGAGACACTAGTACCTGCAAAGCAAGCACGCGCCCACTACTTTCCATAACTAATGCTAGGTACACTCAAGCCTGGGTCTGGCTTATCACTCATCAGAATCAATCCCCTCCCACAACAGTATAATAGGGATATAATATAATGCTGAAAATAAACTGCGGGAAAATAAAATGCGGGAAAGTAAAGCTAAGATACAACAGGTATGTACAAAACCCACAAGATAAACAAACAAGCGCTAGGACTGACCCGCATAAGGGACGTTGGATCCCCAGCATAGTCGCCAGCTGCTGGGGATGACCCAGACAACTAGGAAGAAATCCAAGGCGAGACTCGCATAGGGAACCATCGCAGTCCCCAGCAGAGTCGCCAGCTGCTGGGGATGACCCAGACAGCTAGGAGGAAAAACCTAAGGCGAGACTCGCATAAGAAACCATCGCATTCCCCAGCAGAGTCGCCAGCTGTCGCTACTGCGAAAATCGGTGCTGGCAGAACAAAAGAGTCGCCACCATGCATTATTTATCCCAAAGGAGGGAAAGGAAACGCTCAGAGAAAACCTAACGAAAAGGGAAAGGAATGGTCATCGCAACCATGTCCTGGATTCGGGAGTCGGTTACGCAAGGGGAAGGTATTAGCACCCCTCACGTCCATCGTACTCGATGGGATCCACGCTTAATTGTTTATCTAAAAGGGTTTGATTAATACTATCTACGCTAAGGGATTAAGGACAAAAGAAAAGAAAAGTGACTCGGCAGAACACAACAGTTCTATGCCTACGTATTCCTGTCTGGAACGAGAAATCAGAGTCAACGTAGTTCGCCTAACTACGGGTAAAAGGGGGGAAGGTTGCTCGCCGAGACATCGCATCTCGTGCCTACGTACTTTCATCTGGTATGAAAGATCAGAGCAAACGTAGTTCGGGCTAACTAGACCACAGGTTTGGTTTAAGTTGTTTTTAACCCGAGTAGGGTTAACAATATATTCTAGCAGTTTGGTGTATGCAGCTCGACCATTGGAGACTTAGGCGTTACCGTTTGCGAGAGAACCGAGAGTTAACGAAACTCTCTTTAAGAAAATGGTTTTCCTGATTAAGGTCCAAGAGGACAAAAAGGAGTTGAATGTTTGTTTTTGTGTCTTTTATGGAGAAATGTTTTGATTAATGTTTTGGAGTGTACATTGTATTGAAGTCTCGAACTCAGGATCGAATTCGTCGCATATCGTCCTAAGGACGTATACTAAACACTCTAGACAGTCGAGAGGTGGCCCCCAACCATCACTTCCCATGCTTAAGGCTCACAACACAATATTCACTAGCCTTATTAAGTGTTTTAATGGGATTTGAAGAAAAGAAGAGAAACAGACTTCTAAGGGAAACTACACAGCCTTAAATGTTATCATGCAATGTTCGTCCTATGGTTGAAGTTTGCAAAGGGGAAAACTACCCTAATGTTGTCATACATGGTTGCAAAGCCTAATGTCTAACACATTCTATCTTCAACAAGAAAGAATGGAGATCCTAAGGGAAAGGCAAAGGAAGCAACAGAAAACAAATGAAGTAAACAACATACAGGAAATGCAGATTCATAACAGTAAACCTGGAATGCAAGTGAGGGAGGCGAGTCATCTCAACCTCAAGCCCATAATGAATGGAAAATGGCCTATTTTAAACATACAATATTGGCCACAAGTGAATATAAAGAGATGTGAGGCAATAAAACCTACGAATGACATACGCATACCACAATTTGGAATCATAACGCGCTATCATGAAAATATGGAACCTAGTGGGCAATTCATGTATGATAAAACCAGCCAATCAATGATCTACATATCCTATATAATGTCTATAACAAGCAATAAGAACCCTAGCGTTCACCACACAAACAAATCGAGGCCGTTGGAGCCGAAATAAAACCAAAGTCCGTTCGAATGTCCAAATTACAAGTCCGAATACAAAAATACAAGAAAAATAGAAAAGGGTGCTAAAAAATTCAAATAAAAATCTCCAATGCCCTACATCAAGTCACAAACCAGGGGTGAGAGATACAACAAAATATCCAAATAGAAATGGTCAAATAAGATGAAAACCTTGCAAGATGTCTCATGTATACCAAAAGAAGGTTAAAATGGAGCATGATAAAGAAAGCATCCAAAACCAACTAAAATAGTACAATAAAATTCCCACAAAAATACATCACAATACCTCATCATGTGTATGAGATCCCTGCACAAGGTTAGGCCTTGAAATGACATATTGTTGGGTCAAAAAAAATCAACAAAATCATGACACAAGTATTTATATTCTTATGACAACCCAAATGTAAAAAATCCAAAGAAAATGTCAGAACGTGCTAAAATTATAATTCCAATCATATTAATTTTTAGTCATCTCCAGGATTCAGCACAAAAGAAATGGGGATCAAAAGATTAATTTTTCTATTTTTTATGATATTCAGAAGAAGCATGAAATATAAAAGAAAATGAAAGAAAATACAAAGGAAATAATATAATGAATAAAATGAATGGAAATGCCAAAACTGCAGCCACAGGGAATTGAACTGGGGTCATGGGACTCCCTGGGCTGAGGTGGCGCGCCACTGGATTAATGAAGTGGTGACTTGGCTGCATATCTGGCGTGATGCTAGGCGTTCGATCAGAGGATGAAGTCAACATTTCAACACCAATGGACGACCACGATTATATCTTCTTCCTTGGACATGACCGTGAAAGAAACGCAGCACCGGTGGGTGGGGGGTGGGGGGGGGGAGGAAGGACCATTTCCGGCGAATTTCAACTCCATGTAAATTCTTCCAAACTCAACCAAATTCAATGATTCTTGAATGAAAATTGTGTAGTTTTTCGTGGGGAATCCAAATATACCGTTATTTTCCATTGAAATGGCCTCTAACTCAAAAACCGTGTTTGAATCTCAAACTTTCAAGAACACAAAATTGTCATAAAAATGGATTTTTCTTTACCAGAAACGATGTACTACTCCAGGGGAATGCAATGCTATAAAAATGGCATGGAAAAGACTCATAATTATGGAGCAAACTTGAATTTCCATTACCTCCGAAAAATGGATTATGAAGCTTCAATGGAGCACGAATTTCCTTGGAAAATTATGTAGAAACCTTCAATAATCCTTGGCAGAGGTATTAGGATCAAAGAAAATGCTTGAATTGATGTGAAAAACAGAATTCGAATTTGACTCCAACCACACTTTTTCAATTGCTATAAGCTTGTTCTTGCAACAAAAATGGCTAAAAAATGGTGGAATCAATTGTAGAAAGTATATGGAATTGATTTGCAATGAAAGAATGGACAAAAAATGGGAGAAAAGAAGAATTGGTTTTTGAGATTTTTCAATTATGGAAAATGTGTAAAGTGGTGAAGAATGTGAGAAAAAATGATCATGGAAGAGGATTTTTGCCTTGGCTCCATTTGGTTTTATATCTTGCATCATAAGATACATCTAGGGTCCAAAATTATCCTTTGTTTCAATCTTAAGGGCTTAGATTCAAAGTGTTACTTAAGTGTGAAGAAATCTTGGAATAGGTCATGAAGAAAGCTTCAAATGAAAAATGTAAAAGTGTCATTGTTCTTAAAATGAGATTTCCACTCAAAATAAGTACAAACATGGACTTATTTGATTAAATTTTGAAGAAATACCAAACTATGCCTTTTCACATGTTTTCACCAAAGTGACTTTTATCAAACTTCCACCATGAGCTAACCCATTAAAACCTTGAGGTTTAGTTGACCCAATGACGCCATTCGGAGCAACTTTCATGTTGGAAAAAAGTCTATTTGAGTTATGCAAAGTATTGAACTTGACCTGTAATTTTATGACTTGTAATCATAGTTTCCCAACTCATGGATAATCTTCAGTTGGCCTCTAAGTCAGGGGATGAACCCCCACACAAGCATCTGAACTTCTCAAGGGCATGAACCGCTTCCTGGTGACTTTAGTGACTCCTCAAGCTCGAATAAAACCTCTAGATAGGCCTCTCTTGATGTATATCACACTTGATCCACTGCGTAAATGCTAATGCAATGCTAGGATAATGCTATGATGATGTTATGCTAATGCAAAAATAAGAAGGAAAAGGTTGGGCAAATTTTGGGGTGCAACACAACCGTAACCCATTTCCGAAAAACAACCCAAACTCATTCCTTCTAGTTCGAAACTCAAACACAAACAGAGTGATGCAAGGTGTTGATGAACATTTTCTTTCCTTTTCTGGGGTGTTCATTTATGAAGAAGATGATGAACTGAAGTGAAGGGGAGAGGAAGAGTTGATTGAACAGACAGAGAGAGAGAGAGAGAGAGAGAGAGAGAGAGAGAGAGAGAGAGAGAAGTGATTTTGGGACGAAGAAAAGGATGTTGGTTTTTTTTTTGTGCTGTTTTGTTTTATTTTTTAATTCATTGGTTCTGTTGGTTTGGGCTAGGCCCGTGTGGATTTCCATCCCCCCTCCCCCTGTTTTCTGATTATATCCCCTATTTTCCCTTTTAATATGTAATTATGTTTAGTTATTAGTTATTATGTAGAAATTTTATACATTGGTTTTTAAAACAGATTGCTATTATGTAAATATTTTAGTTATATATATTAAGCTTTTCTTAAGTTTTTTTTAATATATTAATTTAGTTTTAGTTTTATTTAGAATGCTTTATATTTATCTTTTTCTAAACATTTTCTTCCTAATTTCTTTTAGAATTCTTATATTTTCTTTTTAGGAGTTGGATTTTATTTCTCATTTGTTATTGGCCTTTTTTATTCTATTTTCTGTTTTGGTCGGTAACGACACTTCCGTAATCCATTACCAGTCAAACTATTGATGAATAATGTTGGATCCGAGACCACCTCTTTTCTATCCTCATTTCTCCATCTTTCGATTTTATTTTGACTTTCTTGGATCGATGAAGTCTTGTATTTGTGAGCAATTAAGACGAGATCCCACTGTTTTGGTCCGTGCGACACGATTAAATCGGAGAATGATCCTCAATATCAGTTCTCTATCTTGTCCATAGCACGTATATCAATACGCGACCTCCTATAGCTTGACTTCTACTTATAAGTCGAGCTACAATGGTTTAGCGTCACATCGGACCCGATTCAATTCACTTTGACCCTTTTGAACCACATTTCAAAACATCAACATCAAGGATCAAAGAGGAGGAGCTTGGAAATAAAGCTTGCACGCAATGTCAAGGGTCAACGAAACCACTCCGTTTGGTAACATTTTCTAATTTCAATCTTTTATTTTACTGCCGAGTGTTGTGAGCCGTAAGCGATAGATACGTGGGAAATGATGAGTGGGGAGCCTCTTCTCTCTTGTCTAGAGTGTTTAGTGTATGCCCTTTGGGCAATATGTGACGCATTCGCTCCTACATCTTAGGATTTAGCGTGTGTGTCCCGATCCCGATCCGTTTCCTTTCTCTCCCCCCGTGTGATCGAGATCCCTTTTCTCTCGCCCCCGTGCAATCGAGACCGTTTTTCTGTAGTTGGCTGAACTATAGCTGCTCTATTTCTCATGGCATATGAGAATATGTAGGCACAAGACGCGATGTCTTGGAGAGCACACTAACGACTAACTTCTCTTTTCTCTCGCCTTTGTGTGATCGAGACTTTCCCGCTAACGACTAACCTCCCTTTCTCATGCCCCGTGCGATCAAGACCATTTTTCTATAGTTGGCTGAACTAAAGTTGCTCTGATTTCTCATGCCAGATGAGAATATGTAGGCACAAGACGCGATGTCTTGGCGAACACACTAACAACTAATTTCCCTTTTCTCTCGCCTCCGTGCGATCGAGGCTGTCCCACTGATGACTAATCACCCTTTTCTCTCGCACCCGTGCGATCGAGAACTCCTCTCTTTTCCATAGTTGGCCGAACTATGGTTGCTCTGATTTCTCTACCCGTTGAGAATACGTAGGCATAGGATTGCGATAATCCCAGCGAGCACTTTTCTTCCTTTCTCACCTTTAGGTTCCCCGTACCTTTTAACCCATGACATGCTACGTCCGTTCTACCGTAAATAGGTAACGCCTAAGTCTCCAATGGTCGAGCAGTAATACACCTAACTGCTAGAATGTGTACGCTAACATCGTCAACCAGACCTTTTCTCTCGCCCCCGTGCGATCGAAAGCACCATGTTTACCTGTAGTTAGCCTGAACTACGTTTTGCTCTAATTTCTCATACCAGATGAGAATACGTAGGCACAAGACGCGATGTCTTGCCGAACAACCTCCCCCGTAGTTTTCCGAACTACGTTGACTCTGACTTTCCCATTGCACGAGGGAATACGTATGCATAGGGCGGCGATGCTCTATCAAGTTAGTTCTTTCTGTTTAGCAATAGCCATAGATAGTTTTGTTTTCACCCATAGACCTAGACAACAAGCACGGATCCCATTGAGTACAATAGATGTGAGGGGTGCTCATACCTTCCCTTTGCGTAACCGACTCCCGAACCCAAGATTTGGTTTCGATGACCTGTCGTCTCTCTTTTTCGTAGGTTTTCTCTGATCGTTTCCTTTCCGTCTCTTTGGGATAAATAACGAATGGTGGCGACTCTTCTGTCTTTGTCGGCTCCTCTTTGCAGCGATGCGACAGCCGACGACTCTTCTGGGGACAATTCCCATCCCTTATGCGAGTCAATCCTAGTGTTTGTTTGCTTGTTTATGGGTGTGTACATTTGTATGTTGTATTTTGTATATTGTTGTATTTACATTTTCTGCACTTTATTATTTTATCTGTTATTATTATGCTGTTGGGTGGGACTGTTCCATTGTGTGATAAGCCAAAACCCAGGCTTGAGGATATACATAGCATTAGAGTGGAAAGTAGTGAGGACCTGTATGGCAGCATGCACTAGTCCTCATGAAATTCGCGCTCAAACGAGATTCTCTTTGATGACTACCTTTCTAGTATGTTTCAGACAGTTGAGAGGATGTTGGATCTGAGGATTGTCGACTCTAGGGACCTTTCACTTGGGAGTCAGCTAAGTGAGGCCGCTTCGTTAGACTATGATGCCAAACCAGAAATGGTGAACGTATCATCGTTTCTGGAAAGTCTGTGACGCTGACAACCGCATAGGATGCCAAACCTTGTCAGATATTAGGTCCATTCCTTGTGAGTGGGAGGGTTATGCAGGAAACTTGACCTCCAACCTACCCGGATTTCTTATCAGTGCAGACCTTTGATCTTTGATGTTATGAGGTTCCTATACTTTGGTCTTTTGGTGTTCCGGTATTTTCTCGCTAAAGCGAAGCTCTGGTTCAACTCAGTCAGCAGCGCAGCAGTTATTCAGAGATTTGTGGAGGCTGTGATTCCGTGTTCCTTGCATTTTGCATTGCATTTACATCTTTGCATCATTTTGCATATCATTCTTCAGCAGGCCAAAGCTCTTATCCCGCCTTTGTTTTTGATTAGAAGGTGATTCCCCGGTGTCCATTCTGAACAAGTGGTGATTGTTGGGAGACAACCAAGTGGTTGAAGCAGAATTAAGTAGTGTTAAGCAGTAAGGTCAAGTTGAGAGTTGTTGGTAGTTATGTCAGGAAACAACCTCTAGAATGTTGATAGCCCGTCAGGTTTTACTGTGATGACCAACCCTCTATATGGTTCTCTGCCTGATGAAGATCTCCCGCAAGTGAACAACCTTACTGAAGCTCAGCCGGTGCAGCCCTCTGTTGAGGACCAAGGTTTACATGAAAAGTTTGTTGCCCAAAGTGGACGTTCTTCTTCTCCTGATACTACAGATTGTCATGATGTCACTTTCTCTATGCTGAATTCCAAAAGAGAGGTTCCGGTAATGAAGACTAAGGACCTGAGAGCTCTTGAGTATGCTAAAAGGTTTCATGTGTTGGATGAAAAGCTCAAGGCCTTGGAGGTTAAGGATACTTTTGGCCTCAATACTTCAGGCATGTGCCTGGTTCCCGACCTAGTGATACCTCCAAATTTCAAAGCACCGAGGTTTGAGAAATGCAAAGGGGATAGCTGCCCGAGGCAACACTTGGTGATGTTTTGCAGAAGAATGACTTCGTTTGTGCACAACGACAAGCTGATGATTCACTATTTCCAGGACAGTTTGAGTGAGGCATCTTTGAGTTGGTACATGCAGTTAGAGAGTAATTGGATCCAATCATGGATGGACTTAGCCAAGGTGTTTCTAAAGCAGTATGAATATAATCTTGATATGGCTCCCAGTCGCATGCAGTTGCAAAACTTGTCTCAAGAGAACAATGAACCCTTCAGAAGGTATGCTCAGAGATGGAGAGAGTTTGCTTCCAAAGCACAACCGCCGCTTCTAGACTAAGAGTTAGCTGACATGTTCATAGACTCGTTCAGAGCCCATACTTTGAAAGGATGCTTGGGATTGCACCAAATTTCTCTGAATTGGTAATATCAGGAGAACGTATTGGGAATGGCATAAAGTCTAGAAAAATTCAAGATGTCTCGAGCAGTCAGGCCAGTGAAATTGAATCTTTCTGTAACTCCTAGGAAGAAGAAGAAATTATGGTTGATGCAGTCATGGCAGATGTTGGTTTTTCTCAAGGTGAATCGGTGAAATCTTTCGGTTCTTCATCTTCTCAGCAGTCATTACCTCCGGTGTCAAGTCATTCTTATGGACAGACGACTGTGCCTAAGGCACCTCACTAGAAGGCTTGGGTCGCTCCTCATGCAAATCAATGAGCCTATGGTCGAGGTTATCCAAATCAGCGCCAGAATCAGAATAGGCCTCGCAACAACTTGGAAAGAAGGAGTGCTCCTCTTCATCCAGTTCCTATGCTGTATAGTCAGATTCTGCCACATCTGATTCAAAACTCATTGGTGGACCCAAAGGCTCTTAAGCTTATGCCAGAACCTTACCCTCCTGGGTACGATCCCCATGTTCAGTGTGGATATCATGTCGGATCCATGGGGCATTCAACCGAAGATTGCAAAGCCTTCCAAGCCAAAGTGCAACAGTTGATTGACAAAGGGTACATATCCTTTCCAAAAGGAAGTTTGGTTGTTCACGTCAACCTCTCAACTGTCTAAGCTAGAAGATTTAAAGGGTCACTTCCAGAAGCCAGTGGTCCAGACAGGCAGACGTCCTCAGCATTGACAGTCCTCAGACATGTTTATCGTTTGTAGTTTTTTCTTATTAATTGCTACTTGCTTTTAAACATTGTTGTTTTGAATGGTAATATTAATGAAGTGATTATGCATTTTTTTGAATTAATCATGTTGCATTCGCTCATTTTTGCACAACACAGACACATGCACCTCTTATTCACTCTACTTTATCACTGTTGTTTAGCAAAGATTGGAGGGAGGATGACGAAAACTGAAAACTCATAATTGCTGATCGTATGCTTTCGTATAAAATCCTGCTGATGACATACATGCATTGTTTCAAATCCCTTAAACACCGGAGAGATAAGGAGTTAGTCCCTAGTTAACCACTTCGAGCCTAGAAGTAGGAGTTTCTTCGGATTTACAAACCTTCGCATCTTAACCTAGGGCAGGGTAGTTGTCAGTTAATTTGACCGAGCGTTCAAATTTTATAGAGGAGTGTTCCCATTCGAGGACCAATCACATATTATCCCTCTCAAGATGTCGTCCCTAATCAACCATAATGGTTAAACCTCACCAATCCGGAGTGAGACAGTTACAACCTTTTCAGAGAAATCAAGACAGCCAGTGTCACACGACTTATTTCAAAAAAAGAAGAACAAAGAAAAAGCCCGCTAAGTTGAAAAGATGGAAAGCAAATACTTAGGCAAAATTGGGGCATCCCGCTGGACTTCAAAATAAAAAATCAGTCCAGGCAAAAATTAGGGAACAAAAGAACGAAAAGAAAGGATTTCAGAAGAAAAATCCTCAAACAAGAACAAAGTCGTGTGGTTACAGACACAGAAGATAAAAAGGGGTAACTGTCATTCTGAAAACCTTGTGGGTTCATTAACCATCACTCCCGCCATTCAATAAACATTTTGAAGAGGTGAGTGCTTGTGCCTAGTTAACTGAATGTAGGATTGGAGATCATCACGAAGAAGGGGTGGGTACAAATCAAACTTTGAGCCTAATATCCTTTATTTCAATAACCGTGAACCAAACCACGTTACAACCTTTGAAAGAAATAATTGAGGCAAGGTTTATTCTAAAGGCATACTATAATGAGGTTGAGTAAACTGACTCCTACATGATTTGCTAATCATATCCTTGTTGTATCTTTCACTAATCGAATCAGCACAATGTTTGGACTAAGTGGTCCATTCGTCTCACTATCACGACACTTAATAAGTGACATTTTTTCAAAATCTGCATGACTCCGCATTAAAATTACCATTCGTGAGCAAACAATTTTAATTGCAGGTCAATAGTTGACATGGAGGAAATTCCAATAGGGAGAAATCAAACAGGACTAGATCATTCAGCAGTCTGGATCATTCCAGTAGATAATTTTGTTTTCACCCATAGACCTAGACAACAAGCGTGGATCCCATTGAGTACAATTGACGTGAGGGGTGCTCATACCTTCCCCTTGCATAACTGACTCGCGAACCCAAGATTTGGTTGCGATGACCTGTCTTCTCCCTTTTTCGTAGGTTTTCTCTAATCGTTTCCTTTCCCTCTCTTTGGGATAAATAACGAACGATGGCGACTCTTCTGTCTTTGCCGGCCCCTCTACGCAGCTGTCGCAGTGAAAATCGGATACCAAACCATTGATTAGTTTGAATCGTTAATTGATTTTGCAACCGAACTTTGATTTGTCCAAAGGAAGGGATAAAGATCGAAATTCCCACAATGCAATGCAAATGCAAGGTTTAGAGAGTTATAGGTTCGGGGGTTGGTTAAACATAGGAAAGGTGCTAGCATCCTAAGTTTCTGTAGTACTCTACAGGAACCTCTTGTTTTATGTTTGTTTATTGCTATGGTTATCTGCTTAAAGGTATAAAAGACCCTAGTGGTTTATTTCTAAGTATACTCGATAAGATGTCGCATCTTATGCCTACATATCCTTATGGGAGTGGAATCAGAGTATCTGTAGTTCCCCTAAAGGATTAGAGGAGTTCTTTGACTGTGGTTAGAGTTCCTACGGGTTTAGGGTAGTTGATTGATTGATTTTCGGAGAAGAAATGCGTTATCATTTTAGGGGATATTTAACTGCCACAAATTGTAAGAAAATAGTCTTTGCATCGTCCTAAGAGAAGGGCTCAAGTACTCGGATAGGGATCGACGAGGTACGCCTTTATCTCTCTTAAGGCAAAGTTCCTACGATATTAACTGTATTGATGTGGGGTGGAGATTCTATCTCGCTTAAGATGATTAACATCTATTTCTCTATTGTGTTTGAATGTTAGTATTGAATTATTTTGTGTTGATTGTTTTGTCTATGTTGTAAAGTAAAGATAAGGTCCTTCCTATGGGGTAGGATCTATCCTAGAAGATCGACTTGAATGGGATCAAGGATCAAATGGGAAAATGGTGCAAATGATGCATACGCACGATTGTTGAGATCATGCGCAGATTCTTCCTTTGGACGGATTGCGATGCGAGAAAGATAAATTGCTTGTAAAATAAATTGCGGAAATAAAAGAAGGCAAATAAGTAAAGCATCCACATACGCATGAAAGCGCTGGAGTGTGTGAGAGTGAATCGTGAAGTGGGGTGCACGTTTAGATCGTATTTTTACACTATGAGTTAATTTTAATTGGTCGATTGATTCTTAGTTTGAATTATAAGAAAATATTGATTTGGGTGAATTAATTTATAAGCAAGAAGTTGAGATAAACTAAATTCCAAGGTTTTTAATAAAATACTACAATGATTTACTTATTACCTAAAAAGGTTAAGTGAAGTAATTATTTTATTATGGCTATTTAAAAATTGAATTAAATTAGTATTGATTTTATTATTTATATCTAAAAGTTAATTGGACACTAAATTATTTCGTTATTAATTAAATAAATTGATAACTTGGTAATAAAAGTTTTTATATTAGTTTTTTTATATTATTGGATAAATATTATTTAATTAAGATGTTTGTTAAAAAAGAAAAAAGTTAATTAATTAATTATCAAAGTGTGAAGAAAAAGGTTTTTTAAATTATTAAGATAAAAGCCTAATTAGCTAAATGATTAAAAAGGATAAAAAATTGATTAAAGAGTTGTTGATTTATTTAAAAAAAGAAAAGATTAGTTAATTAATTTTAAAAAATTAAAGGGGTGATTAACGGTGTGGTGAACATTGTATGTGTGTCGTGTAAGTGATTTATGAGATAACCCTAATTCCCTGAACGAGTCCCAAATTCCCCTTTCGATTTCTCATCTTCGCCCTCCAAAATCGATCCTTTCCAACTCCTTTCTTCTCTCCCAATCGCGGTTGATTTCTCACATTCACCATCTTTTCCGACCATTGAATCCTGAAATCAAGACTGGAAACATCAAGAGTTTAATCATATGAAAAAGGAATAGAAAGTTACCAACGGTTGATGGTCGTGGCGGCGTTGGAGATGAAGAGTGATTTGGATTCGCGGCGAGTGGAATTGACTTCGTCAACAGAGATAAGATGAGTTCCTTCCTTCCTCAAACTAGGTTTTCAAATTCGGTGTTCTTATCACAATCTCCTCTTTACGATAATTTTCGACGGCCCCCTCTTCTTGTTTACTAGCCTCTTTATATAGGTCTCAATTTGGGCCTCTCTGATTGAAATCCAATTAAGTCTGTCTTTAATGTTGATTTGGATTTACCATTTTAGGATGAATGAAGTTTGAAAACTTTCTCTTTATGTTGATTGTAATGATAATCTGTTAATGAAAAGTTCCAGCCTGTGATATCCTGAATTAATCGTGTTTAATGTCATGGTTTGTCCAGATTCAGTGTTTGAGGATATTTGATTTGGATTTTTTTTCGAATCTTTTATCCTCCCATTGGTATATTCTCCAATTGATTTGCTAATTAGGGTGTTGGTAACTTGACAGGTGTTGGCAGCGATGACTTTGGGCCAAGCGAAAATTTCAACCCAAAGTGAATACGGTAATAGAACTGGTGGACCAAAAACTTCCTCGTTGGTGACAGTCACGAGTTTGCTAACTCTGTTTCTGGTGTTAGGACTGAGCAAACTTGGAGAGAGGCGTGGGATTGCTGCATTTTACTTGCAAGTATGCCGTTTTGGAAGGGGCGTCTAAAACTCGTCTTGTGGGACTTGTAAACGTGCTTCTGAGTTTGGTATTGTCTCCAGATAAGCTAAAATACAGATCTGATAGAGAGCTTTCTTATTGTTGCTAGCTACCTTTGTGATAACTTAACTACGACATCTACTGAACAAGCTCAATCATCTTTATTCAACATTTTCTCCACTGTCTGTCCTGATAATGTTGGAGGACTTCTAGAGGAGGGCATGAGTGTTGTCATAAACTGCAGTGGTTTACCGGAAGATGTTGATCGCCAATCTAAAGTTAGGTCTGCACATAAGTTGTTGCTTTCTTTGGGAGGTTTTGATGACATGTTCGAAGCCTTGACGACCCTACTGCATAAGGCTGCTAACCACTGTCACGTTAAGTTGGTGCAGACATGCCATCACCCAGTGTTGGTTCTAGCCCATCTATTCATTTAACTTGAGTCTTTCCCTTGTATTGATATTATTATCTTAGAATAACCAGTTTATTCTTAGTTCTTGCTTGCCTGATATTATTATCCATGTTGACACCGGAAGCGGGTGGACCGTGGTTTTATGATGAAGATAAGTATAGAATGATTCGACGCTTGGGCCACAATCATCTAACCTTCATTGTTTCGTTTTGGCAGAAATATCTTCGGAGGCGTGACAATCCTTATACCAGAGCAAGTTCGGGAAAGAGTCAAGGGAAAGATTTTCTTCACTCCTTTGAGCAGTGACGCCACCTTACACAGTAGCATCGAGGTTCTTAATTTTTTGCTCGTTATAATGATATTTATTTGTTTCCTTAAGCATGTTTCAGCTGATGAATTTTGGGCGTGTTTGTAGAAATTGCTGGAGAGCCTTCAGATACAGCCAACATTGTCTCGGGGAGGTTTGTCCTTAACAATGTGGTTTTCCTGCTGCATTGTGGACAAAGCTCAATATTCGCCTTGATTAATGACTTGATAACAACAACCATATTGAGAGCAGATTGCTGTGTTTTCAAAGCTGCCAGTTTTAGAAATGGTGTCTCTGACATACGAAGTTTCTGGGCTTCCTTGCCTTCAGTATTGGCTGCAAGATTAAGGAATCCTCTCATCTCTCTTCTTTTCCTTATATTCCCGTTTGAATTGTTGTTTTGGTGTAATAAAAGAACCTTGCCCTGTGATGACCTTGTCGTAATATATTTTCAATCAGTTGACAGATGTTTATATTGTCTTTTCCTTAGGCGTAGCCTGATGATGCTTGATGTGGAGGAAACTATAACATGGAGTCAGCTTGGCACAAGTAAATGAATCATGGCATTGCTCCTGTAATTGACTTTTACATTTTAAGAAAGTTTTGACATTTCAATTCCTCGTTCTGATGCGGTTTAACCCTTAAGACTTGTTATAGCTCCTATTCTTGTTATGTATCCACAATCTTTAGCTTATTGCCTTATCTTAATGTTTGCAGTGATCTTGTTGTTTTTAAAGGCGGGTGTTGTTGGTTGAAGGACGAGGTTGTCGCTGATTGGCAAGATGAACTCAACGAGAGTTGCAGATCATAAAGTGAGATGTTTGAATAGGTTAGTGCGGTTCTGTGAATGTTTGGCCTGGACATGAAGCTGTGCTCACAATTTATTGAAGATATGGAATACTTTTGGATTCTTTGCATCATTGGTATGTTGCTTGTAATGAATTATCCTTGCTAGCTAAATTTTCATGCGCATTGGTGTGAGGGACTTCGGTCACGCTTTGGATGAAGCCATGACGGCGAAGGTGAATGATGTTTTGGGATTCTCCTTTAGTTTACATAAGTTTTTCATTTTTGCTTGACCATTCTAGCTCCTGTTATTTTTTGTTCTGTGCAGAATTCCCTCTTTAACACCCATTGTCATAACAATTTGGTGTAGCCGTGGCATGTGCAACCGTGAAGCTTGTGTCGAGGTTATCCATTCTGACGGAATGTCAAACTGGATGCAGCCGGCTCCTGCTGTTTGAAATGTATTTGAGGATATTCATCTAGAATGAAATGTTTTGTTTAACTTTTTACCACGAAACTTTGTAGAATGATCTTTGTTCCTCTTTCAAATATCTCGAACTTGCCATGTATCATTTTTTATTCAATCTGTTTCTAGTCTCAAAGTTAAATTCCATTAATCTGCCTTTTTCACTGCTTGGTATTCTTTTAACCAATCAAACCGGATTTTGGTTTGCAACGCATCAAAATGGCTTGCCTTAACAACTGGGATTGTTCCTTGCAAAAACTTCTATCTATTATGTAAGGAACTTTGATAATATTATGGTCTGTATCAATAGTCCCCACATCATTCCCACAACTCTTAATAACAACAACTTGATAAAAGCGTGGATACCAACCAAATCCAAAGTCATTTTTGAAAACAACTTGCTAGATTTGGATCTAAAGCGATATATCCACATCAACCTGCAGCAAATAAAATTCAATGTTTTGGAATTGATCTACCACCTCTTTAGCTTCTTGAATTAACCTCGGTCAACAACAGTATGCAAAGTTTTCTTGTAATGAGATTGAATTCTTGAATGAACACGGACAAATGTGATTCTAAAGTTGCTCTTGAACTGGACATAAATAGCATGGTCTTGAAGCTTGGAAATGGTTCTCGCATATCCCCAAATTTATGCTATATATGAGGACTCTAAGATATCGATGAACCCGAGCGATATATTTATTACTTGAACTTTCAGAAATCCATGCAAGACATCCCCCGTGCCTTTCTCTCGAGTCTTGATCCTTAATTTAGACACAAAGTGATCATATTTCTTATGATGAGGTCTTAGTCCGCTCAACCTCTTGACTTAATGAGAGATTGAATAATCCTTTAGATGAGGATAACTTTGACACCAGAGCCACGAATAATGCAACTTCGGACATAAGGTTATCACTTGTAAATGCAAGCTATTATGAAAAAACCATAGTTGTCCTCAAATGTCCCTTCTTAAATACCAATAACAAAAAACCTAAATCTCTGGAGCACGCATTGGAGCCCTCTGAGAAACTTTGAGAACATCACTAAAATATGAAAAATTTGGGATCACAATCCAGAGGTTGCATCCTGAAATGCTTTCCTGTATGGGTTTATACTTGCAATTACCACACCTGGGAAAAATGGTTAGCCGTAATAAACATACCGACAAAAGTAAAAATAAAACAAGCAAGAGATAAGCACGAGGATGCAGGATCTTATGGTCAAAAATTAGGGTGTGACAGATGCCCCTGTTTAAATTTCTTCTATCTGGAGATATGGAGATCGAAATCTTCGTCTCGACGAGGTAGGAGGGATTTAAATATAAACATTACACGAATTTTTGGTCCTAAGATGCCACCAAGTGCAAATGATATGCAATGATATGAAAATGCAAGACAGACGGTCCCATGGAGAAATGAGGTCACAGGGGATGAACCAGACGCAACACGCGAGACAAAGGAGCAACGAAACCAATGAAACGGGACTCCACGGGGACAGGAAACAATTGCCAGTGGGAAATCTCCAGAAGTAAACAAATAGCACGCGCACCAAGAATATGGTGATCTAACAACGTGTGAGAAGCTTGTAATCGAAGGATAAATCTACTACCAAAATGTGATCATTCTCAGTCTTTGACTTAGCTATCATATCATCCACATAAACCTCGATCTCTTTATGCATCATATCATGGAATAAAGTAGTCATAACTCTCTGATATGTTGCCCCTGCATTCTTTAATCCAAACGGCATGACTCTGTAACAAAAGGTGCCCCAGGGCGTGATGAACGACATCTTCTCTCTATCCTCGGGAGCCATTCTAATCTGATTGTAACCTGAACAACCATCCATAAAGGAGAAAACCTCATATCTTGCGGTACTGTCAACCAAAATGTCAATGTGAGGTAATGGGAAATCATCTTTCGAACTGGCTTTATTCAAATCCCTGTAGTCTACACACATGCGAACCTTGCCATCCTTCTTCGGAACGGGCACAATATTGGCCAACCAGAGTGGATATTCGGCAGTGACAAGGAAGCCTGCATCAATCTGTTTTTGTACTTCTTCTTTAATCTTTAAAGCCATGCCGGGTCGAGTCCTTCTGAGCTTCTGTTTTACTAGCGGGCATTCTGGCTTTAAAGGTAAACGATGTTCAACTATATCAGTGTCCAATCCAGGCATATCTTGATATGACCAAGCAAACACATCAACAAACTCTCCAAGCAAATCAATCAGCTGTTTCTTCACATCAGATTTGAGCAGAGCTCCGATTTTCACTTCTCTACGGATTTCCTCTGATCCCAAATTGATTACTTCTACTGGCTCCTGATGAGGTTCGATAGCTTTCTCTTCTTTCTCAAGCAGTCTAGAAATCTCTTCTGGGATATCATCTTCTTCGTCTTCGGCTTCGTACACAGGAAACTCAAAATTCGGAGAAGGCAGTGGGTCCTTATTCTCAGGATGTAATTTTATGTAGCAATCTACGCAAGTGATGTGATTTTTAATAAGTTTTTGTAAAGTGGAAAGTGTGTGTACGCGAGATGCTACTTATTATTTTCCAACATCGTGAATAAATATAAAAACACAAATGAAAATGAAAGTAATTTATTGATGATAGCAAAACCAAAGGACACGCCCAACAGAGTCACCTTTGCCTTGGGCAGAGCAAAGGGTATTATTAAAAGTAAGCCCTAATAAATTCAGTTTCACCTTGGGCAGAGCGAAAATTTTAAAAACAAATGCTTTACTTAGATATATGAACAGCAGCAGGGGCTTCAACCGCACTCCAGTTCTTGACCACAACGCCTGGGGTCACAAAGTCTGGAGTATCCTCATCTGAATCTTCCTCGGTGACATAAACTCCAAAGGTATAGTCAAATTCATCTGAAACATAACCTGGATCTTCCATATAGGGCTCATAGTCTTCGTAAGGAATGAAGGACCTTGTAGAACCATCTGATATGTAGCCTTCGAGCTCATCCTCTGACACAACATTAACCTGAGGATGATGGACGACTCCTCCACTACGGAACACTTCATTAATCAATGGAAACCTTGGGATTCTGGTATTTTGTTGAACAGAACTGCTGGTGAAACCAAGACCTTCCTTATTTCTATTCTCTGGCAAAGACAACACCTTTCCCCACATTGTCTGATGACCACTGTTCACTACTCGTTGCGCGTCTTTAAATGATGACATGGACGCCTGAGATTTTCGGACACCCTCGCCCACAATAGACAGAGCTTGAAATTGCGTGCCAACCTCTTCCTCAGCTTCGACATACGAGAATGATGAGAAGTGACTTACCACCAAAGCTCTTTCCCCACAAACTGTAATTGTTTTTCCCTCAAAGGCATATTTTAATTTCTAATGCAGGGTAGAAGTGACTGCCCCAGCTTCATGTATCCATGGCCTCCCTAGCAGACAGCTATAAGCGGCACGAATGTTCATAACTTGAAACGTGATCATAAAAGTCTGCAATCCAATAGTCATCGGCAAATCCACCTCACCAATTACCGTTTTCCTTGACCCATCAAAAGCTTTGACAATAACATGACTTGGCCTCATCGGCGGTCCCTGATAGGATAGCTTATATAGAGTAGTTCTAGGCATCACATTTAGAGAAGATCTAGTATCGACTAACACACTAGACAGAGAGTCGTTTCCGCAGTTCACAGAAATATGTAAAGCCATGTTATGTTTCCTTCCTTCTTCTGGGAGATCATCCTCATTAAAACCCAGATTGTCACATGAAGTAATACTACCAATGATGTTGTCAAACTGCTCCATGGTCACATCTTGTTCGACATACGCTTGTTCTAATATTTTCTGGAGCGCTTCTCTATGAGCTTCAGAACTCATCAGCAACTGCAACACAGAAATCTTTGATGGGGTTTGCAGGAGTTGGTCTGCGACCTTGTACTCACTCCTCTTAATCACTTTTAGACATTCATCTGAATTGGATAAATTGGATCCACCAGGTTGCCCCACAATCGGATCCTTTGAGCTTGGTTGTTCCAATGAGACCTCTTTTTCTTTCGGTGGTACAGTTGGGTAGACTCGGCCACTCCTTGTTACTCTGCTGACATCTGCAATGTTAACTACTGAAGGCATAGTGGGCAAAGGCACTTCCTTTCCATTCTCCAACATCGTAGCGTTGTACCTGTAGGGGATAGCCTTACTGGAAGTATAAGGGACAGGTCCAGGCACATTGATTACCAACGGGGTAACAGCCGGTTTTCTGCTATTATACACGATTTAGATACGCTCCACTTCTTTAAAGTGAGGCACTATAACACAAACCTCTTCGGCCCTTTTAACTGAAACTTTCTGACCATCATTTGCCAAACAGTCTTGAATCATGTTAATAGAGGGTGAACCATGCGGTGATAACGGGTTAACTTGCACATTAGGGTCAGAATCTTTGAAGGACAGGATTCCGCACTTAATGAGCCTCTGGACGTCTGCTTTCATACCGAAACAACTTTCAATATCGTGCCCTGGAGCACCTTGATGGTAGGGACAAAACTTGTCAGCTCTATAGGAAGGAAGAGGATTTGCAGGAACCATAGGTGGAGCTTTCATCTAAATATGGCCCTTTTGAACCAAAGCTGGAAACAAATCAGCATATTTCATAGGAATAGGCTCAAAATTTATCCTTCTATACACACGACCTTGATTGTTGAACGACCGATTCTGTTGAGAATACTGCGGATTTTGCTGAGGCTGTGACTGTTGAGTATTGGTGGATTGAGATGGTTGACTTGGTTGCGGAGACTTTTGAGGTTGATACGCGGGATCATTAAACACTGGCGATACTGTCGCAACTTGGTATGATGGTGAGTACCTCCTTCTAAGTCTTCCTTCCTGCACGGCGTTCACCCCCTGTTCCTTTTTCTTCACGAAACCACTCCCATATTTCTTAACATTGCTAGGAGCACTCTCTTCTTTAGCCAATCTTCCTTCACGGACACCTTCTTCCAAACGCATTCCCATATTGACCATTTCAGTGAAGTCACTGGGTGCACTGGCTACCATCTTCTCATAAAAGAAAGGACCAAGGGTCTTCAGAAAAATCTTGGTCATCTCTTTTTCTTCTAATGGTGGTGTGACTTGCGCGGCCAACTCGCGCCAACGTTGAGCATATTCCTTGAAACTCTCATTATCTTTCTGCGTCATAGCCCTCAACTGATCACGGTCAGAAGCCATGTCCACATTATACTTATACTGCTTGACAAAGGCTCCCCCTAGATCATTGAAAGTTCGAATTTTCGTACTATCCAACCCCATATACCACTTGAGTGCATCGCCTGTTAGACTATCTTGGAAATAATGAATAAGCAGTTGATCATTATTAGTCTGGGCACACATCTTTCTGGCGTACATAATAAGATGACTCTGAGGGCAGGTACTCCCCTTGTACTTCTCAAAATCAGGGACCTTGAATTTCGGTGGGACCTTAACATTTGGAACTAGGCACAGCTCAGAAGCGCTCTTTCCAAACAAATCTTTTCCACGAAGGGCTTTCAACTCCTTTTGCATCTCAGAAAATTGGTCTTGAAATCCATCCATCCTCTCTTCCAAACCCACAGTTTCAGTCGGCGACCCTTGTAAAATTGGCTCATCCAGAATATATGGAACAAAGTTCACATGTGGAGATGCGGTAGTAATCACAGCAGAAACTACAGGAGCAGCTTGAACAGTGGTCACAACAGGGATCTCAGACACAGACGGACGGTAACCGGCCGAAAAGAAATTAGGAGACAATCCTGACGGGAAACCTTGAGGCATACTGTAGGATATTTCAGCAACAGAAGACACCACTGGGATCGGTGTTGGCGTCACTTCAGAGATCACAGTCCTTGGAACTTCTTGGTTGTTGATCGAGGCTTGATTGGACAAAGCTTCCACTAGACCATTCAACCTCTCCAAACTTTCTTTCAGAACTGTAACTTCATCACTAAGCACTCTGTTCTCTTGCTCTAGTTGATCCATCTTTTGGCGTTGACTAGCTCGAGTGTTGTATCGGTGATTCAGGTTGTCTGCGGAGATGAATCAAGAGTGAGACCCTGGAATGCAAACGATGATATGCTTATGCAAAATGCAAATGAATATGAGGCTTCAAGAAACTCAAATTATTTTGGTATTGTAACGTTGGAGAAAAACTTATTTTATTTTGATCATCGAAGCATTACAAAGCAGAGTACTCTTTTAAGAGTTTATTACATTGAACCAAAAGCAAAAGAGAAACTCAGAGATCTACTCCTTATGCTCCTTTTGTACGCAAAGCTCTTCTTCTAACTGACTGACACGTTCTTGTAATTCGGCCTTCTCATTGATGAGTCGATCGACACATTCCTTCCAGGCCATAGCAGCTGGGGGAAGATCATCACTGGTGACAACTCTTGAAGAGGTGTGAGAGGAAAATAAATCCTCTCGCGCCTTCCTTTTCCTTGCAAGTTCTACTTCTGGCAGCCTCTGGGACTTCTCTTTCTCTACCTTGAGTGTGAAAAATTTGTTCCTCCAAGCGGCCTTCAGTTTCTGAGCCTCATCCAAGGCGGCCTTCAACTGATCTACTTCACTCACGTCAAACCAATCAGGATCATGAAAAGCCAATACCATAGGTTCATGGAAAGGAAACGACATCTTGAGGTCGAGAGCTCTTTCTCGCACCCAATGTAGATATTCTTCAGAGACAACACAATTGGGGTATCCTAAAGCAGCTTTTCCTTCCTTATTGACGTATCCCCATGCGTAAATTATGACGGTCTTCAGGTCTGGGTCTTCTCCTTCCTTGAGAAAGATCCCTTCTAACAGAGCTTGGTCGGGTACTTCGACCATTGGATGCCCAAATTGGAGACGAGCCAAAGCAGGGTTGTAGCTTATGCATCCTTCTCTCCCAATGAGTGGTATGTTAGTAAATCCTCCGATGCTATGGATCATACATATACCTCCATAGGTAGGGTCGTACCAGATAATGTCAGTGTGAGTAAGGGCGATAACTATCTCGGACCAATGGGGCGACTCTTCCTCTTCCCAAATAGACGGGTGCCGAGTCAGGCGAGCGATGAACCATGAATACAACAGAGCGGTACAACAAACGATATGACCTCCTCCTTCAGCATTCTTCGAGTGGATTGAATAGTATGTGTCAGCTAGCAAGGTGGGAACGGGATTCTTGAGTATGAACAGTTTAATTGCATCCATGTCAACAAAACCATCAACTTTTGGGAACCAGAAGATCCCATAAACCAACAAAGCAAAGGTAGCTTCCACGATAAGGACCTCCTTCCTTTCAGCATGGTAACGAACTTTTTCGATCAAGAAATCAGTTGGGAATCCAAGGACTCCTTCCTTAGTGGTCAAGTGTGCTTGAGCATCTGCTAGGATGAGATGGGTAGCATTTGCAATCTCTTGGTGACTGGGTACGTCTTCCTGGCCGGTGAATATAGGACGGGCCGTCACAGGCATCCTCAAGAAATCAGAATACTCTTCCAGAGTCGGCATCAACTGGTAATCCGGAAAAGTGAAACAATGGTACAATGGATCATAAAATTGAACAAGGGTCTCCAACAGCCCTTCTTTCATCTTGAGTTCGAGGAAACGGAAGACTTCTCCATATTCTGTGGCGAAAGCGTGACGATTCTCGATGAGATCTGCTAGTTCTCTCAAGCTTTCAATGTTAGGACTCTGAAAAGTGTACTCCAATGCTTCTCTTTTGAAATCCATGGTTACAGTACCTGAGAAATAAAATTGAGTTTCTTGAAATGAATAAAGAAAGAATGCAATGCAAGATGAGTAAGACTTCATGGGATCCCAACTATTTATAAACATTGTGGTAAAAGAAAATGTTTTTTTTATTAATTTTGAAATGGAATACAGATAATTGCTTTTAAAAGTCCAAAATAAAAGCTAAATAAAAGCTAGTAAAGACACTAAAGAACTTTCGGATTCTGATGCTTGAGCTGCTCTTCTAATTGCGTCTTCTCACGGATAAGGTTGTCCACAATCAGCTTCCAAATAGTACATTGTGGGTCGGAGAAAAATAAATCCTCCATGACTTTCCTCTTCTTGCAGGGGAGTAGCTCTTCATCTTCAACTGTAGCTGCTTCTGGAGTTCGTTTTTCTCTTTCTGAAGTTCATCAATCTCTGCAACAGACACTAGATACTTGTTCTTCCATGACTCTAACTCATGTTGCGACTTCTTCAAAGCAACCTCTAACTTCTCAGTTTCGGACATAAAGACATAAGTGGGCTCCCTTCTCGGAGGTATAGGACCTTGACGGGAATAGGGCATCTTCAATTTGATTGCTCTCTCTCTCTAACCCATTGGAGGTAAGGCTCCAAGGACACACAATTAAGTTTTCCAAGGCTTCTCTTGCCTTTCTTGTGCAAATGATCCCATGCAGCCAAAATCTTGTTTCGGAGTTCCTTGTCATCCCTAAAGAAAACACTTTCCACTTGAACACTCTTTGGTGGCTCCTTCAACGAGAATCCCAACTGTCGGCGAGCTAAGACTGGATTGTAACTGATCCCTCCATTAAAACTGAGTAACGGTACATTAGCAAAGTCACCACAACCATCAATAATTAAAGTCCCATCATACACTTGGTTATACCAATCAATATTTGAGTGGGTCAACGCCATAACCCTCAGAGACCAAAGTTCCTTGCCGATATTTGTAAAAGAGTTGGACTTCGGTAAGTGTGAAATAAACCACTTGTAAAGCAAAGGTACACAACAGGTAATCATTCCTCCACCATAAAGATTTCGGAGATGTACAGAATGATAAGTATTTCCCAATAAAGTTGGCACTGGATTATTCTTTAGAAAGATCTTGATGGCATTAAAGTCGACAAACCCTTCAAATCTTGGGAATAAGAACACTCCATAAACGAGTAAAGCAAAGATCGCTTCGAACGGGGTCTTGTTCGTATAATCAGCATAAAACTTAGCCTTGCTGATTAAGAAATCCGTAGTTAAGCCTAGAATACCACCCTTACTAATTAAGTTTCTTCTGACGTCAGATACTTTCAGGTAAAGAGCTTTAGCAATATCTCTTTCCTCAGGGTCCTTCTCCAAGAAAGTGAAGGGAGATTTTTCTAGAATAGGTAGACCAACTAAGAAGGAATATTCTTCCAATGTAGGCGAAAGCTGAAAGTCTGAGAATGTGAAGCAATGGTAATGTGGATCATAAAACTGCAATAAAATGGAAAGGAGTCCTTCGTTTACTTGGAGACTCAATAAAGATATCAGCTTCCTATACTTTCTCTTGAACTTCCCTTGGTCTTCAATCAAGGTCACCAACTCTTTTAGGTCATCCAATTTAGGACTTTTAAAAGTGTATTTCAAAGTGCGTCTTTCATTAGAAGTCATAGCGACCTACAATGTTCATAAACAAAAGGGGATCCCATGAAATCTTAATGCGAAATGATGCCATATGAATGTAACAAACATAAGTAGGCACATAAGGACACACAAAGATAAACAAACAAAAGGTCCTAGGTTTGCATCGAGCATGGAGCCAAAGGGTATACCCATTTCCCAAAGGACAAGGACTAGGGGTTGATTGTACCTGTAGAACAAGGTTCTAATAAGGTTCCCAAAATCATTAGCTCATCTTTCGGATATTATCAATTTCCCAATTACTCGGTGATTAATAATATTCTCAAGAGAACTTCTTTTGAGTGTAGCATCGCGTAGCACTATTTCGGGTGTACTCCCTCATAGTCCCGCACTACGTCCTAATAAAGGCCAAAGTGGGGTTAAAGGTAATTACGGTCCTCAGTATCATAGACTCCAATCGACTATAGTAAAAGTTTTCGCGATTACTCGTTCAACCGAACCATTTTCGAAAGGGTCTCAACTGAGCGTGATTTTCAAGTCAACTTGGTCGAGATTTAACTCCCTATAAGTCTCGTCGAACATATCACTATCCTATCTTAAGTTCACTCAAGTCCGGGTGTAGGACTTTGTCTCACCATTCAAAGATAGCAACCCAAAAAGCAACAAAGAACAAAGAAACAAGTAGGCAAATAAGCAGATATAAAGCAATGAACAAATAAATAAAGCAGGGTAGGGAAACCCACTGAATCTCCCCAGTGAACTCGCCATTTCTGTCGCGGTGAAAATCGGATACCAAACTATTGATTAGTTTGAATCGTTAATTCATTTTGCAACCGAACTTTGATTTGTCCAAAGGAAGGGATAAAGATCGAAATTCCCATAATGCAATGCAAATGCAAGGTTTAGAGAGTTATAGGTTCGGGGGTTGGTTAAACTTAGGGAAGGTGCTAGCATCCTAAGTTTCTGTAGTACTCTACAGGAACTTCTTGTTTTATGTTTTTTTATTGCTATGGTTATCTGCTTAAAGGTATAAAATACCCTAGTGGTTTATTTCTAAGTATACTCGATAAGATGTCGCATCTTATGCCTACATATCCTTACGGGAGTGGAATCAGAGTATCTGTAGTTCCCCTAAAGGGTTAGAGGAGTTCTTTGACTGTGGTCAAAGTTCCTACGGGTTTAGGGTAGTTGATTGATTGATTTTCGGAGAAGAAATGCGTTATCATTTTAAGGGAGATTTAACCGCCACAAATTGTAAGAAAATAGTCTTTGCATCGTCCTAAGAGAAGGGCTCAAGTACTCGGATAGGGATCGACGAGGTACGCCTTTATCTTTCTTAAGGCAAAGTTCCTACGATATTGACTGTATTGATGTGGGGTGGAGATTCTATCTCGCTTAAGATGATTAACATCTATTTCTCTATTGTGTTTGAATGTTAGTATTGAATTGTTTTGTGTTGATTGTTTTGTCTATGTTGTAAAGTAAAGATAAGGTCCTTTCTATGGGGTAGGATCTATCCTAGAAGATCGACTTGAATGAGATCAAGGATCATATAGGAAAATGGTTCAAATGATGCATACGCACGATTGTTGAGATCATGCGCAAATTCTTCCTTTGGACGAAATGCGATGCGAGAAAGATAAATTGCGATAAAAGTAAATTGCTTGTAAAATAAATTTCGGAAATAAAAGAAGGCAAATAAGTAAAGGATCCACATACGCATGAAAACGCTGGAGTGTGTGAGAGTGAATCGTGAAGTGGGGTGCACGTTTAGATCGTATTTTTACACTATGAGTTAATTTTAATTGGTCGATTAATTCTTAGTTTGAATTATAAAAAAATATTGATTTGGGTGAATTGATTTATAAGCAAGAAGTTGAGATAAACTAAATTCCAAGGTTTTTAATAAAATACTACAATGATTTACTTATTACCTAAAAAGGTTAAGTGAAGTAATTATTTTATTATGGCTATTTAAAAATTGAATTAAATTAATATTGATTTTATTATTTATATCTAAAAGTTAATTGGACACTAAATTATTTCGTTATTAATTAAATAAAATGATAACTTGGTAATAAAAGTTTTTATATTAGTTTTTTTTATATTAGTGGATAAATATTATTTAATTAAGATGTTTGTTAAAAAAAGAAAAAAGTTAATTAATTAATTATCAAAGTGTGAAGAAAAAGGTTTTTTTAAATTATTAAGATAAAAGCCTAATTAGCTAAATGATTAAAAAGGATAAAAAATTGATTAAAGATTTGTTGATTTATTTACAAAAAGAAAAGATTAGTTAATTAATTTTAAAAAATTAAAGGGGTGATTAACGGTGTGGTGGACATTGTGTGTGTTCGTGTACGTGATTTATGAGATAACCAAAGATTAACAACACAGAGAAAACGATGAACCCTAATTCCCTGAACGAGTCCCAAATTCCCCTTTCGATTTCTCATCTTCGCCCTCCAAAATCGATCCTTTCCAACTCCTTTCTTCTCTCCCAATCGCGGTTGATTTCTCCCATTCACCATCTTTTCCGACCATTGAATCCTGAAATCAAGACTGAAAACATCAAGAGTTTAATCATATGAAAAAGGAATAGAAAGTTACCAACGGTTGACGGTCGCGGCGGCGTTGGAGATGAAGAGTGGTTTGGATTCGCGGCGAGTGGAATTGACTTCGTTAACGGAGATAAGATGAGTTCCTTCCTTCCTCAAACTAGGTTTTCGAATTCGGTGTTCTTATCACAATCTCCTCTTTACGATAATTTTCGACGGCCCCCTCTTCTTGTTTACTAGCCTCTTTATATAGGTCTCAATTTGGGCTTCTCTGATTGAAATCCAATTAAGTCTGTCTTTAATGTTGATTTGGATTTACCATTTTAGGATGAATCATGTTTGAAAACTTTCTCTTTATGTTGATTGCAATGATAATCTGTTAATGAAAAGTTCCAGCCTGTGATATCCTGAATTAATCGTGTTTAATGTCATGGTTTGTCCAGATTCAATGTTTGAGGATATTTGATTTGGATCTTTTTTCGAATCTTTTATTCTCCCATCGGTATATTCTCCAATTGATTTGCTAATTAGGGTTTTGGTAACTTGACAGGTGTTGGCAGCGATGACTTTGGGCCAAGAGAAAATTTCAACCCAAAGTGAATACGATAATAGAACTGGTGGACCCAAAATTTCCTTGTTGGTGACAGTCACGAGTTAGCTAACTCTGTTTCTGGTGTTAGGACTGAGCAAACTTGGAGAGAGGCGTGAGATTGCTGCATTTTACTTGCAAGTATGTCGTTTTGGAAGGGGCGTCTAAAACTCGTCTTGTGGGACTTGTAAACGTGCTTCTGAGTTTGGTGTTGTTTCCAGATAAGCTGAAATGCAGATCTGATAGAGAGTTTTCTTATTGTTGCTAGCTACCTTTGTGATAACTTAACTACGACATCTACTGAACAAGCTCAATCATCTTTATTCAACATTTTCTCCACTGTCTGTCCTGATAATGTTGGAGGACTTCTAGTGGAGGGCATGAGTGTTGTCATAAACTGCAGTGGTTTACCGGAAGATGTTGATCGCCAATCTAAAGTTAGGTATGCACATAAGTTGTTGCTTTCTTTGGGAGGTTTTGATGACATGTTCGAAGCCTTGACGACCCTACTGCATAAGGCTGCTAACCATTGTCACGTTAAGTTGGTGCAGACATGCCATCACCTAGTGTTAGTTCTAGCCCATCTATTCATTTAACTTGAGTCTTTCCTTTGTATTGATATTATTATCTTAGGATAACCAGTTTATTCTTAGTTCTTGCTTGGCTGATATTATTATCCACGTTGACACCGGAAGCGAGTGGACCGTGGTTTTATGATGGAGATAAGTGTAGAATGATTTGACGCTTGGGCCACAATCATCTAACCTTCATTGTTTCGTTTTGGCAGAAATATCTTCGGAGGTGTGACAATCCTTATACCAGAGCAAGTTCGGGAAAGAGTCAAGGGAAAGATTTTCTTCACTCCTTTGAGCAGTGACGCCACAAAACATTTTCACTGCTTGGTATTCTTTTAACCAATCAAACCAGATTTTGGTTTGCAACGCATCAAAATGGCTTGCCTTAACAACTGGGATTGTTCCTTGCAAAAACTTCTATCTATTACATAAGGAACTTTGATAATATTATGGTCTGTATCAATAATCCCCACATCATTCCCACAACTCTTAATAACAACAACTTGATAAAAGCGTGGATACCAACCAAATCCAAAGTCATTTTTGAAAACAACTTGCTAGATTTGGATCTAAAGCGATATATCCACATCAACCTGCAGCAAATAAAAGTCAATGTTTTGGAATTGATCTACCACCTCTTTAGCTTCTTGAATTAACCTCGGTCAACAACAGTATGCAAAGTTTTCTTGTAATGAGATTGAATTCTTGAATGAACACGGACAAATGTGATTCTAAAGTTGCTCTTGAACTGGACATAAATAGCATGGTCTTGAAGCTTGGAAATGGTTCTCGCATATCCCCAAATTTATGCTATATATGAGGACTCTAAGATATCGATGAACCCGAGCGATATATTTATTACTTGAACTTTCAGAAATCCATGCAAGACATCCCCTGTGCCTTTCTCTCGAGTCTTGATCCTTAATTTAGACACAAAGTGATCATATTTCTTATGATGAGGTCTTAATCCGCTCAACCTCTTGACTTAATGAGAGATTGAATAATCCTTTAGATGAGGATAACTTTGACACCAGAGCCACGTATAATGCAATTTCGGACATAAGGTTATCACTTGTAAATGTAAGCTATTATGAAAAAACCATAGTTATCCTCAAATGTCCCTTCTTAAATACCAATAACAAAAAACCTAAATCTCTGGAGCGCGCATTGGAGCCCTCTGAGAAACTTTGAGAACATCACTAAAATCTAAAAACTTTGGGATCACAATCCAGAGGTTGCATCCTGAAATGCTTTCCTGTATGGGTTTATACTTGCAATTACCACACTTGGGCAAAATGGTTAGCCGTAATAAACATACTGACAAAAGCAAAAATAAAACAAGCAAGAGATAAGCAGGAGGATGCAGGATCTTATGGTCAAAAATTAGGGTGTGACAGCAGCGACGCGACAACATGGACCTGTTCTGGTCGATGCAAAGACACATTTTCTGCATAATTTTGAAATCGGGAGAGCTCAGATCGACCCCCATATTCTTTAGGTCGATCCTTCGCTCGTTTCACACTATTTTTCTATTATGTTTGTCTTTCAAAATGTCTGTTATGTTAGTTATTTGGTCCAAGCTTCACATATATATTGTTTTAGCTCATTTTTCTAACAATAACAAGAAAAGTGAAAATAGACACTGATTTTGCTCTCATCATCTTCATCCTCTTTCTTGCATTTTCTCAACAAATTCACATAGTGATTTTTGTTGTGCATTCTACATTATTGAGGTGATAACGTCCAAATATAGGATCGTTGTATCGGGTTTGGGTTGAGAGATCAGTGGGTTTTTCTTAAATAAAACCGTTTGGGTTTGTCCTCCAAGAATCTTGGATTTTGGGGATTTTGCACAAATCGTTCCTTCACAGATTCAGCCGAGCGGAGGTAATTGAAGAATATGAGTTTCTGTCAATTTAGTAGCGTTAACTGGAGGATTATGGAAGGAAGGTTTGGGTTCGAATTGTGGGTGGTTAAAATCAGTCGGGAAAAGATTTGAAGACCCTTGGATGGTTCAAAGGTGGTACCATAATCGGAGGTTTACTCATCACATTCGAATGACTTGATTCATCTTGAATCAAGGGAAGAGAAGGCATAGGTTCAGCATCAACGATTAGGATTGAGTGTTTGATTTCTACTATTTCTCTTGTAAAAACAATTTGCAACAGGTTCTATATACAGGTCTCAATTCTATTTTTATAATTGAGGACAGACGTACCCTGAGCGAGGACGACAGGGGAACTGCCTCAACACATTGGTGTTGTTCTCTCTTTTTGCTATTTTCATTTCTGAATTTTACGTTTGTGTGCAATCAAATTGGTTGACTAAAATTTTGGTTTATCGTAGTGCTGAAACACATTTAGAAAACTCATTACAATCCGTTTGGTTGTAATTGGAAAAACTTAGCACTACATTTACATAGTGAATTTACTTGGAGTGCTTTGCACACCACGTGTTTGACAAATTGCTTGAACACAAACATTTTGAGCTGTTTTTCAATTTGAGTTTATTTTTCACAAAGCATTGAAAATTGAATAACTTTGAGTGAAAAAAATCATATTGATTTGTGTTCAAACTTTTGATTTTATTTCTCATCTTAATCGGTATTCCATATAGGCGTAGCGTATATCCGATATTTTTGGTAACAACTCGTTTAGACGATCGTAGTTCCTCGTCCGCTTCTGCTTAAAAGTTTTAAAAACCAATTTATCATAAGCGCCGACTCTGGGCAAGAATTAGTGATCTATTCAACCCCCTTCTAAATCATTGTCTTCGTCTAACACTTGTCTTTCACCTAGTCAGGAATGCGTAAGTTGGGAAGTTTCGCCAATAATTTTTCCTAAAGGGTAACAGCTGCTTCACGGGTCGTCCGACTAGGGTCGTTAGGGCCATACAAAATTTTAAAGTATTTCTAGAAGGCTTGGATCTCTTTGATGTGTTTAGCTCAACCATTGTTGAACTTTTGATGTAAAGAAGAGAAATCGTCAATTATGTCTCAACTTATTATTGTATCAACCATAAATTCTTTGGCATGATAGGCCTTCCACCAAGTATCAAAATTTGGGTTGCAGTAGTAGGATGGTTGAAATGCCAAGGAAGTGCTTTATAATAAAGAAATAAAAGCCTATTCAGTCTAGTTACAGTGAGAATTAGATATCAAGCTATTGATTAACTTGAATCATAAATCTTTAAATATTCACCACCGATCTTTGATTTATCCAAGAGAAAGGGTAAAGATTGTATAAAACCCTATGTTTGCAATGTAACAACAATGCTAAGAGATTGTGGGGTTCGGGGGTTGGTTATACCTAGGGAAGGTGTTAGCATCCTAAGCATATATAGTACTCTATAGGAACCTCTTTTTAGGTATTTGTGTTATTGTTTTCTATTTCTTTGTCTTGTTGTATGTTTGGCTTTTATGGGTGAGGATAGGAACCTAAGGGTTTAGTCACTAAGTATGCTCGCCAAAATTTCGCGGTCTTGTGCCTACATATACTTACAAGGATGGAATCAGAGCACCTGTAGTTCAACTTACTAAAGATGAATGAACACTTGATTATGGTCAAGGTTCAAAGGGGGAGGTAAGTGTTAAAGCCTTAACGCTTACTTGACTTAACAAAGTCAAAAGAGTTGCATGTTCTATCCTAAGTCTAAGTTGAAAACCTAATGACTCTAACAAGGTCAATGGGATGGGTATTTCTAAGCTGCCTATGACATTTAGTCAATGGAGAGACTTTCCCTTGGATTAAGGAATAAAAGGCAACTTAAGTATGGAAGCTAACAAGCTCTCGTCACTTGGGGGAATAACTTGACAAAGTTAAAGAAGGTATGACCAAGATGAATGGTATGAACAAGTACGATATTCAAACATGATATCAATTGAAAGTATTCAAAGTAATATTCAAACATGACGTTAAAGATAAAGCATATAGCACATGGTTACAACCAAGGCATAAGGATAAATGTGACAACATTTTAAAGAAAAGACTTGACAAAGTCATAAAGGATAAGGTAACAACCAAGCACATGTTTCAAAGAACTTACAAATCATGGTGACAACCAAAATTAGTACATTCAATCATAGATGTTACAACATCTAAACAATCATGAAGTATAGTTCTAAAAAGACTAATGCATCATGGATAATAAGTTTAAGTTCATAATCAAAGAAAACATGGATTAGGGTTTACTAACACCATTTAATCATGAATGCAAACAAGTATGAATAAGTTATAACAACACTTAATCATGAATACAATTTAAATCTAAAAACATAGATAAGTCATTTAAGCATGGTTAGATTCAAGGTTCAAGTATAATATGTATAAGTTATAACAATACTTAACATGGATGAAAACAAAGTTCAAAGTTAACATGTGAAAGTTATGACAACACTTAAACATGGATGAGGACAAAGTTCAAAGATGAAATAAGGCATGCATAATTCAAAGCATTACTTAACATGGTATCATTCAAGATTCAAAGTAAACATGTATAAGTTAAAACATCACTTAATCATGAATATAATTTAAAACAAGTAAAGGTAACATCCAAGCATACTTGAACAAAAGGGAGCATGTTTATGACAATAACACGCGGATGAAGATGCAAACATACAATGGATGACATGTGAGCAAACTTAAAGATGACAAGTTAAAGTTCAAACATCATGTGAACAATTTAAGGAAATACTTGAGCATTTAAGCATGTATATAGTTTAAACATGTTAAGACAAGTAGGTAACAACCAAACACACATGTTATGAGTTAAATCATGGTCTTAAACAAGTAGGAAATACCACAAGATTTCAAGCATACAAGCATGTATTCAAAGGCATATTCAAGTCAAAATTAAAATGTTTAGGAACACATAAACATGGTGTGATCAACACAAAGGCACACATGCACATTAGTGTCATGTAAACATGGAAGGAACATCACATGTTAAGGCAAAAATAGACAAGAAAAAGTAAGGGCATAATGTACAAGTTCAAAAAGTAAGGGCATAATGTACAAGTTCATGGTATGGAAAAAGTTTAACACACACTTTTAACATTTACATATACTTGAAAAATGCAACAAACTCAAGTAAGGGCATAATGTACAAGTTCAAAAAGTAATAAAAAGTTCATATAAGATACACATGGTGCAAACAAGTCTTTGTAAGCAAGGAAGATCAAGGAATCAACCAAAAGAATAAAAAAGGTCCTTAAGGAAACCCTAAAAAAGTCAACACTTTAAACATGCCTAAGTGCCACAAAAATAATCATCTTTGGTATTTTATTTTCACAAAAATAAATTATATATTATCATGAAAAAATAGCAAAAAGAATGGCCTAAAAAGGATTAAAAATGAGGAAGTTATGGACATTTGAATTTGCAAATAAAAGTAAGAAAATAAAGTGCTAAAAAAATGGGAAAAGTCTCCCATGGGTGTTCAACCCAGGTCATCACACTTGTAACACTCTTTTATACCCCACAAATATAATGGCAAATCAATCACATTTATCAGAGTAAAATGTTAAACTCAATAAAAAATCACCTCAAAGGGCGTACATTTCTCAATAACTCAAATAAAAGTCAATGCTCCGTAAACAACGGGTTTTCCAAAATTACTCAAAAATTGCTCAAAAAGCAGCGGAATTCAAAAAGGAAAAATCCAAAGTTTTCCTTGCGCAGCAACATAATCAAAATAATAATAATCAATAAAACATGGTTTAACTCAAAGACCCCAACCTGATGTTACACTATCAGAGCAAGACCCTCTAAGTCAACCAAAAGTAAAAAACTCCAAAAAGTCCTCGACAGCATCCACGGCTAAACCTGGTCATCTGCACGTTACCCACGTGGAGGCAACATTCAAATAGGCAGGGTGAGTAAAATGATTCATAATAATCAATATAGGAATCAATATATTAAATAGCGTCATTTTCAAATTCAACATCATCATAATCATCAAGGAAACATCAAAAAGACATAATATCATAAATTACACCAAATTGTCACATAAATACAAATGCAATAAGACTCATGCATGTGGTACCAATTCATCAAAATTCAATGGACACTGGGCCACCAACCCTCTATAGATCCCCATCAATAGGATCAATTCTACACAAGAACCAGAGCACAACAAAATACTTCACATGTGCACAATGGGACTGAGGCCACAAGAATCAAACACTAGACGAAGTCCAGAATGCGTATGAATGCATGATGCACACGTCAATATCATCCTCATAATAAACTCATTAGGTGCATCATCATTCATCAAAATCATCATAATAATCATGTCATCATATAATCATCAAAAACTCATGGAATCAACATCACAACTCATCATCATTACTCATAGGAATCATCATACAATCATGTATTAATCACATATGAATCACAATCATACTCAAGGTGATTCATCAAGAAAATCACAGCATTAAAGCATCAAGACAACACTGCACAATAACACAATTTGCGAAACTTTGCTATGTGTGCTGGATAGTTCTCCGTGTGAGTCTGGGGCGAGTGTTCGCCGTGCGAACTCGCGATTACAGCAAAACACTGTTATGCACCAGTAGCAAAACCATCCCAAAAGTCCCTATGATTTCCTTCCCCAATGACCCCCAAAACATCCCTAAATCATTCCTAAGGTATTACGGCGATAAAGGCACAAAATCTACGACTTATTAGGTCAATCTGGTATCATATTTACACCTCAAATTCCCATAAAATCCTTACAATTTTCCCACATTCATTAGAGTTCTCATAATCAATTACCCTACACGGTTAAAACCTCAACAACAGATTTGGCCACGAAGGCCTAATTTCTCTCACCCTGAAATCAACCTCAAACCTATCAGACCATCAGTTCAAATCCTCAAACTCATTGAACGCATCACCAGAAAAGAAACAACAATCCAATACTCAAAAATCCCTAAACCTTTAAATCGACTTTAAATACATTGAATCATATATTGAAAATAATGAAGGTAATACTCCCCATACTTAAACAACATCACAAACAAATTTGGCCACGAAGGCCTAATTTCCTCAAACTCAAAAACCTCCTAAATCCTTAAATCGACTTTAAATACATTGAATCATATATTGAAAACAATGAAGGCAATACTCCCCATACTTAAACAACCTCAAAAACAAATTTGGCCACGAAGGCCTAATTTCCTCAAACTCAAAAACCTCCTAAATCCTCAAATCGGCTTTAAATACATTGAATCATATATTGAAAACAATGAAGGCAATACTCCTCATACCTAAATTTGACGCTCCCATGCCCAACTTTCTCCAACTGGTCTTCCTAAAACTACCTTTACCAAGGAAATATCTTTACCTCGCAGTTGCTTCACTTCTCGTTTATCAATCTGTACTGGAAATACCTCAACAATCAAATTATCTCTCACTTGTACATCATCCATCTGAATCACATGTGACGGGTCTGAAATGTACTTCCACAACTGAGACATATGAAACACATCATGCAAATTCTCAAGCGGCGGCGGTAAAACAATCTGACATGCTACTTCTACCATGCTCTACAAAATCAGATACGGACCAACAAAATGTGGTGTGAGCTTTCGAGACTTCAAAGCTCGACCAACACCAGTTACCAGTGTAACTCTCAAAACACGTGAACTCCCTCTAGAAACTCAAGTGATTTCCTCCTCTTGTCATGGTAACTCTTATGAAGACTCTGGGAAACTTTCATCTTTTCTTGGATCCTCTTGATCTTTTCAGCCGTCTGGTGAATAATCTCAGGTTCGAGCATAACACTCTCACCTGACTCATACCAACACAAAGGAGTCCTACATCTCCTACCGTACAATGCCTCATACGGTGCCATTCTAATACTATAATGATAACGGTTGTTGTAGGTAAACACAATCAACGGCAAATGACTATCCCATAATCCACCTTTATCCAACACACAAGCTCTCAGCAAATCCTCTAAAGACTGGATAGTTCTCTCTGTCTGTTCGTCCGCCTGCGGATGAGAGGCAGAACTCAATCTCAACATGGTACCTGTCGCAACTGCGAAAAGGGCCGGCGGAAACAAACAGAAGATTCGCCACCGAACGTAATTTATCCTAAAGAGAGGGAAAGGAAATGATCAAAGAAAACCTAAAAGAATGGGAAAGACAAGGTATTCGCAACCAAATCTTAGGTTCGAGAGTCGGTTACGCAAGGGGAAGGTATGAGCACCCCTCACGTCCGTTGTACTCAACAGGATCCATGCTTGTTGTCTATAAAAGGGGTAAGTGTATATGCTTTTGATTGGCTGCATTTTGTGGAAAAACATTAGAGTGTATATGAATGTCATGACTGATGTTATGACATACACTAAGAGTATTCTGCAGGGTAAGTGAAGTTGGATGTCATGACTGGATGTTGTAACATTGATCGTATGACATCAGACGTGCAGGATTTTTTTTTCTGTTATTAGCTCAGGCTATACTTCAGGAAACAATCCAGGAAGCATAGTTATTTTAGGCGACATAACAGACATTGCTGAGGATAACATAGAAGACTCCTGACCTGATGATAAATGAGCAGCTTCATGAAGAGAGGTTTATCTTGGGTAAACCTAGTTTTTCCATCAAGGCCTAAAGCAAGTCTGTTGCTATAAATAACAGAAGGATCATTCCTAATAGGGTAGAGCTTGAAGAGAGAGCTTCAAGACAGAGATTGGAGAGTGTGTTTGTGAGTGAAGAACTTTGTTCTTCATGTGTGTCTAGGGTCTTAGGATTCCTTGTGTGCCAAGCAATTGTATGTTGTATAATTGCTTTGGTTATTGTGTATGAACATGTGTGTTCATTGTGTCACTCAAAGCTGTTAAGCAAGAGTGTGTGTCACTTGATCAAAGTTGTGAAGCAAGATCAAGGTGTGTTTGAAGTGAGTCTTCATATCTATTTAGTAATTGTGAATTAATTATCACTGCGGTGATTGAGGGGGAGTGAGTGGGAAACTTTGGTCTAGTGGTCTTTAGGCTGAAGTGTCATTGGGTAGGTCTTAAGTGAAGAGTGAAAACTGGGATTGTTTGACTCTGAATTAATTCTACTGATAGTGAATTTCCTCCCTGGCTTGGTAGCCCCCCGATGTAAGTGTGGTTGACACTGAACTGGGTGAACAATTACTTGTGTTATTTACTACTTTCCATTTACAGCTTATTATTAAGTGCAATAGTCTATGTCACAGTGGATGTCTTAACATCTGTGATAACATCCATCGTGTGCTTGCCAAAATTTCAGTAAGTTATCTAAAAACTACTACTAAATCGGCGGGAAAAAGAAAAGAAGAGACTCGATAGGACATCTTCACCCTATGCCTACGTATTCCCTTGTGCAATGGGAAAGTCAGAGTCAACGTAGTTCAAGAAACTACGGGTGATGAGGGGAAGGTTGCTTACCAAGACATCACCGTTTTGTGCCTACTTATCCTCATCTGGTATGAGAAATCAGAGCAAACATAGTCCGGGATACAAAACCACAGGTTAGTTAAGTTTTTTTTATGAGTGACATTAAATCTCCATTCCAGCAGTTAGGGACGATGCCTGTTTGCAGTAGAACGGAAAAACAATGTACTCTTTTCTGAAAATGATTTAAAAAAACAATCCCAAAGGATAAAAAGGTCTGAATTTGGTTTTGGGTTTTAGTGAAATGGATTGAGTTAGTTTAGGACTCACGTTGCACTAAAGACTATGACATAAGAGCGAATGCGTCGCATATCGCCCAAAGGGCATACACTAAACACTCTAGACAAGTGAGGAGAAACCCCTCACGCATCATTTCCCATGTACTTAAGGCTTGTAGCGTACAATGTTTTTCATTCTTTATTAAGTGTCTTAAAGAAGTTTGAGATGAGAAGAGAAGGCATGGAGGAACACTAATGGGAAACTGAAAACCCTAATGTTATCATGCAAAATGGTCCTAAGGTTGAGATAAAAGGGAAATCTACCTAATTTTATCATACAAATAATGGACCTAGAGTTGAGATGAGAGGGACTATCCTAATTGTTATCATATAAAGGATTGAAAGTCTAGTGTCTCTCCTACTCCCATCTTAAACAGAGGGACTAGGAATCCTAAGGGATCGTGTGAGCAAGCACAAGTAAACAATATCCAATTCAATCACAAATGAAAATAAAGATAAAAGAAGTCTCAAAGAGAGAAGAAGAAGATGCATAAAGAATAAAAAAGGTCAAACCCAAACAAGATGGACAAGCACACCTCAAGTCAACATTTCATAGGTGCACCTCAAATCCAGAGCACATCCAAAATGTACATACAAAAATCAAAGGCAAAGCAAAACACATAATGCCTGTCGCTTCCGCGAAAATAAGGTGCCGGCAAAACAGAAGAGTTGCCACCTTTCGTTATTTATCCCTCGGAGCGGGAAAGGAAACGATCGGAAAAACCTGACGAAAAGGTAAGACAAGGTCATCGCAACCGTTGTCTGGGTTCGGGAGTCGGTTACGCAAGGGGAAGGTATTAGCACCCCTCATGTCCATCGTACTCGACGGGATCCACGCTTGTTGTGTTTACTGGACGAGTTGGTTTATCTATCTACCTATCAAGGATGGATTAAACAGAAAAGAAAATGACTCGGCAAAGCGTCGCGCTTTATGCCTACGTATTCTCATCAGAGAATGAGAAATCAGAGTCAACGTAGTTCGACCTACGACGAGTTACGGGGAAGGTGGCTCACCAATACGTCAGTATTGTGCCTACGTACTCTCAACAGATATGAGAGATCAGAGCTTACGTAGTTCAGGATAATACGGATTACGGGTTTAGATTCACCTATTTTTCCGAGTAGGGTTAACAAACAGTTCCAGCAGTTTGGCGTACGCAGCTCGACCTTTGGAGACTCAGGCGTTACCGTTTGCGGTAGAACTGGGAGTTAACGACACTCTTTTCTTCAGAAAAGCTTGCTTTGAATTATGGGCCCACGGGGCAAGAAGGTTTGAAGTTTGTTTTCTGTCTTTTACGAAAGAAGTGTTTTTTATTGTGTTTGCAATTTCAATCGCACTAAAGACTATGACCTGAGAGTGAATGCGTCGCATGTCACCCAAAGGGTACCATACTAAACATCCAGATTGTTGAAAAGAAGCTCTCCAACAATCCTTTCTCAGATAGCTTAAGGCTCGTAACGTACGAAAGAAATCATTCATGATTACTGTATCTTAATTTGTTCTGAGATGAGAAGAGAGAACAGGCTCAACTAAAGGGAGACTATCAAGTCCTACTGTTGTCATGCCAAGGATTCATCCTATGGTTGAGGTTTGAAACAGGGAACTCCTAGAAATTATCATGCATAGGTTTCAACCTAAAGTTCTATCATCACTTCCTTATCAAAGGAAGTGAGAGTCCTAGGGGATCATGTCAATGATACACGGAATCAGGTAAAGCATCGGCTTAAACAGTAAACAGTAAACGACTGTAAAATGCATGCAATGCAAGTGAGGGAGGAAATGTGTGTGGGGTATCAGCCTCCACAAGCTCATCTCAACCTCAAGCCAGAATGAATAACAGTAATCATACTGAGGAAATAACAACATGCTATCAAGCAAAATACAGTAAACTGCAATCATACAGAAGAACTGAAATAAAATGGAATGCTATCAAGCAAAATAAACCACCTGGGCAAGGGAGTTGGGCTCTACCGAATACCCGCAAGCAAAGCCATACAATTACAATACAAGCAGAGGGAGCACCTCAACCTCTAGTGCAATCATGCTCCTAGATTAAAGTCAGTCTAGATATGGACTTATTCTAATGCATCAAGCAAGTCAAACAAGGCACATCAGCAATACAGAAAAGAAAACAGACAAGGAAGAAACAGATCAACAGCTTCCTACTCTCAATTCAAGCTTCAGCTCTTCTAACATCAATCCAGTCTTCAGACCTCAACCACCCTTCAAGGATATCATCTTCACTGGCAAGTATCAACTTGCTTCTCCAGGTTTCAACCCATCAACATAAGTTTCAACTTAATCTTCTTCTTCAAGCTTCAGCTCCTTATCCAATTCCATCTTCAGGCTTCACTCCTAACTGCAAGTATCAACTTGATTCCTTCAGGCTCTCAAAGCTTCAATGTAAGTATCAACTTCCTTTAGTCCTCAAGCCTCAGCTCCACTCTCAATCTTAACTGAATCCTCTTCATAAGTATCAACTCAGTCTTCAAGCTTCAGCTCTCTTACTTCACCAGTCTCAACTTGGTCTTCTCTTCCTACAAGCTTCAGCTTCTCAAAGTAGTCTTCAATCACTTAGAAGTGTCAACTTCATCCTTCAATCTTCTTCAAGCAAGGAACTCCTCATTCTTCACTCAATCTCAATTGGATCTTCAAGTATCAACCTGTTCTTCTTGCTTTCCAAGCTTCAGCTGCAATGGCAATGCTCAAGGAATCATCCTCTTCCACACTCTTCAATGAAGTCCTCATATTCAAACTCAAGTCCAACATCTTTCAAAATACTCAAACCAGAAGATAATTGCTTTAACAGGATGAGAGGAAATGATAAACAGCTTACTGACAACCAAAGGAAGCCTGTAAGGGTTCATCATTGTGAGAGACTGGTTCCCTCAAAGTTCTACTCCCCAGATAAAGCCACTCATCCTTCCAAAGGAGGGATGTTAATATCTAAGAAGTACTTTTAGTCATTGGGAAGAATGGAAGCACAAGAGGCTTTCCATGTTTGTGAAAGAAATCATTCTAACTACAAGGCTCTCCCTATGTCTCCTATCTCCTAATCTTCATCAGACACCTTCAGGCACCAACAAATCCAAAGCTCCTAGCAACTTCAAGCCACCTCAAGCATCTTCCTCTTGTCTTAAACTTGTCTTCAATCTCAACCAAAGGCAAACCAAGCACAAACCCTAATCTAAGGGAACTAAATGAGCTAAACTAGTTGAATTAGTAAATTAGGATCACCTAAAACCTAGCACTAAAGTTAGTCCTAAGTAAAATACTAGAATCAATTGTAAAATCCTACAAAAATTACTATGGGTACCTAGGTCAATCATGACTCTATCACATTAGTTTCAAAGATCAAATCATCAAATTGGACCTAGAACTAAAATCTACATTCTAAGGTATCAACCGAAAACCCTAAAAAGGAAGTCTCTACATATCAATCTAGAAAGCATACCTATTTTCATCACAAAAATGTGAGAAAATTACTATGCGATCATACACATCTAACCTAATCACACACAAAAAATTAGGCCAAGAATCATCACTATGAGATCACACAAAATTCTACAAAAATATGCATCAAACATAAACATTTTAATATCAATTAAAATACAAAATTCCAATTAAATCAGAAATTAAATGAAATGAAAATATTTTTTTTCTAAAAAATAATAGACTCAATCATGAGTGATATGCAAAAAGAATGGATTCAATTGGATTAATATTCAATTAGTTATGAATTTTAAAAAAATCATGAATTAAATGAAAAAATAATGAAATCCACCAAAAATGAATAAAGACACGGTGCAAATAGAAACCATTTTCAGTTGAAATTCTGGGTTGGGCTTGCTGGGGGGTGTGGATATCACTCAGATTACTAAGCCCAAACGCTTGAATAAATGAAACGCATCGTTTCATCAGAAACTCTTCACAAGCCAGAATTAAAACACATTCGTTGGATCAGCTTCTAGTCAATGGTCAGACCAAGATCCAATGGTGAGAAATTCATCTTCTCCAATTCAAAGCTCTGAGCTTCGCGCCCAGCTCCGGCCACCACCGATGGAGCTCCGGTCGTCTTCCCCAACCCTAGTTCACTCTAGGAGCCTCCGATGCAAAAGGTCAAAACATGAAACACACTCCAAATCTTGCCACGAACTCAATCATGCCATTAGTTTCTTCTGAAACCCCAAGAATCATCATCTCCCAATCTCAACCGAAAATGGTGATCTTCCTATTTTGTCTCTAAATCAACAATTAACCATCTGAAAACCATCCTAGGCCATTCTACAACTAATCTAACACCCTAATTCAACCTAATTCTACCTAAATCAAGCTAGGGGAAGAAGGTTACAAACCTGGAAATTCTTGAATAACAGATGCACGAAATCTCCACTTCAAGCTCTCAAATCCTCTGGACACGATCACTGAAACTCCTCCTTGCTTCTGTATGCAAAAGATTCAATGGAAAGTGCTTCAATCTTGAAACACGATGAAGAGTTGTAGGTGCTGAAAATCCCTTGCTCCCACACGATCTAGCCACCAATTCTTCTTGGAAATGATCTGGAATCAATCCTTGATACTCATGGAAGAAGAATCAATCAAGAAAATGGAAGGAAATGGAGGAAATTGATGAAACCGATTTCAATTGCAATCTATGAAAACTCAATTCCAAACTATGCTCAAACCTTCAATGATCACCAACCTCTGCCATGGATTCATTCTACTAAATATATAGATGGAGTTTGGATGATCTAGAACCCTCTAGATCCTTCCAATGAGATTTTACACATCTCATGTCATGAGATTTTCAAATCACATATCATGACATGCTCAAATCTGTTTGCAGCTTGAAATTCATCCCAATCTCTTTCAATTTCTCCCCTAGTAACATTTTGGAAGGGTTTAGCTTGCCAAGTTCCTTGGCCATGCCTCAATTCTAAGTTTTGCAAATGTTGCTTAATATGCAATTAACCATTTTCCAAAGCAAGTCTATGATTTAGACCTCAAATCAAAAATGTGGCTAAACCATTGTCTTTAAAATGTTTTCTAGAGTCAAAATGATATATTACATGCCATGTTTTGGATGTGTAGCTTCAAAATTTCAATTTCCAACTTTGACTTATTTAACTTATGCCTTCATTTTAGGTCATTTTTACCACTTTGAGCTACAAGCCTTTTCAACATCTCATTACCTCCTTACTAGCCTTAAAACATCATTTTAAGCAAGTTTGATGTTGAAGATTTGTCCATTTGAAGCTTGGAAATAGGAGTTATGGCCTTATGCTTGAAATGACCTATAATCTCCAAATAACCAAAATGCCCTTGACTTGTCAAAGCCATAACTTGAGTTCTACAAATCCTATCAAGGACTTCTAGTACTATCTAGAAATCTAAGAAGATAAGGAACAACATTCATGTTGACCAAAAGTTCATAGGAATCATCCTTCTTGGGCAAAAGTTTGATGCAAGTTGGGTGACTTTCAAGGCCCCAGACTCACATACCTCAGATGACCTGTAACTTGTCAAAGTCATAACTTGAGCTCTACAAATCCTATCAAGGACTTCTAGTACTAAAATTAAATCTAAGAACAAGATCTACAACATTCATGTTGGGGGTAAGATGATATGACAATCACATATTGAGCTAAACTGCCTTGAAGATAGGGGTCAAACTAGGGGATTTTACACTGTCAAGCCTTAGAAACCCTAGCCTGAAACTTCTCAAATTCTTCAATCATGATGAGTTGTCCTTGGAATCATCCTTATAACATCTCAATGCATCAATCCATGATCACATGGCTCTTGGGTTAGGTCTCAACCTCCTTCAAATCATCAGTTGACCTAGGGTTGACCCAGTCAAACCCTAATTGCACCAATCATGGCTGAGTCTTCTTAACCTTACACAATGACCTATTTAGGCTTCATGATGGATTTCAAGACATCTCATAAGCTCTATAAAGGATTCAAGTCCACATTTATGGCTTCAGAATCATCTGAGGTCTTCCCACAACTCTCAAGCTAGGAGGCACACAACCTTGGTTTCAACCACTCTCTCTGGGGATCTTTTGACTTCTCTGACAAGGATATCAACCCTTGAACACTTGAATAAGCTTCTTAGCTATCTTCATAGTCTTGTATAGATATTGATTGGTACTCATACCTCTTGATCTCCTGCATACATGTCAATGAAATGCAAATGATAATGCTAATGTGAATGCAATGAAACATAAGCTAGGTAAAGAAATTGTTGGTCAAATTTTGGGGTGCAACAGCTGCCCCTATTCAAACGGCTTAGACCTGACTGGGTGAGAAGCGAACGGCTCTCAACCAATCAAGGTAAAAGACGGTTGAATACCGACAAACCCGGAAATTTGCCAACTGCACAAGTACACGGTACTCAGATGGGAACAAATCTTTGAAAACTGAAATATTAGCTACACGGCAACTAGCTGGAGAATTGGTCACACGGTAACCGGTGACACATGGTCGATCATGCCGTCAGGCATCAAGATTCCTTGGGACTCATCATGTCAACAGTCAAGTTAATCATGCCACCGAGCAATTAAAGAGAACTTTCGGGCATCAGCCGGACTTCATCAGTAAGTCGGGAATAGAATTCTCGGTCAATCATGAACCAGTTGGGGATATCTGAACTTCTGCCATCAGGCACTCCGCACCAGCCGAGAGAACTGCTTCATTAACACGGTTGGACTTCAATCATCAAGTCTTCTAGGGAAGTTTCAACTTCGCTGTTCAGGAACCTGCTGGGGATGACGCATCTCCGCTGGGGATTCTGGAGAACTATCAAGTAACTCTGCTTTGGGGATCCAGAAATCATTCTGGGTGATTCAACTCTACTGAGGACATCAAGAATCATCTTGGACAAATAATTCCACGGGGACTTCAAGAATCATCCTGAACCGATAACTCTGTTGGAGATTCCAGGAATCATCCTGAGCAGACGCTCTGCCGGGGACTCTAAGCATCAACTTGAGCAGGCAACTCTGGCGACTGCGCCGGGGATGTTAAGAATCATCTTAAGCAAACGACTTCGCTGGGGGAGAATTCAAGAATCATTTCGATCAAACGACTCTGCGGAGGAACACCTGCAAAACAAGAACGGTAACGACCTAGCTCATGTCTAGTATGCATATGCTTTGACAATGGTGCAATGCTCCACACGGTGGAAATGTTACGCGTTTATGATAGATGCCATGGAATCATGCAAAATTCCATGCAAAAATGCTGCGATCCCGTCGGAAAAATAAATGTTGAAAGGAGAATCCTCCTGTCAAGCAGAAAGAACCACTCTGATAGGGGAAGGTATCATCCTGCTGAGGAGAAAAAAGGTCAGGTCAATCTCAATCAGACTCCGCATGGGGAAGCAAACTTCGGTCGACTGCTGCAGGGGAACGAAGCTCTAAGAGAACCCGTACCTGCCGAGGAAAGCGATATCAATCGCAGAAACAAACTGCACGGCATTCACAGCCAGAGCTTTCCTGGAGATAACGACTCTGAGGAAAATACAGCATCAGCTATTCAACACTCTACTGGGGAAAACCAATCATGGCCCGAACGGCTTCCAAGGCCTCGGCTCCCTTGGGGATCTGCAAACTCGGCTGGGGAAGAAGGAATCATCCTGCTTGCTAGGGAGAGTACGACTCTATGGGGAAATCTCGATTCCGCTGGAGACTTCAGTCTGGAACTTCCAATTGCTGCACACTTCAGTATGACTCAGCTGGGGAGATGTCATTCCTTCAGGATGTACTTGATTGGGGAGAGAATCTTCTCTGCTCGGGGAAACATATCAATGCTTACGATCTCACGTTCAGACTCTGCGGGGAGGGACTGCTGAACTTTGCTGGAGAAGGAGGAATCATCCTGCTTGGGGAATGCATACGGCGTACTGTCTGGAACATGCTACACCTGTAACAACACAAACAAACAAACAAGATACCCTTCTCAAAGGGACCTATCAAGGTTATTATCTTGTGACAATGTTCAAGTAATTCATTGTTTCAACAATCAGTGGCCTAGGCCAGTAAGTTTATGTATGCGCATTTTGTCAAAAACATCGGTGTTCTTTTTCGCAAACAAAACAGATAAATGCTAAACAGACAAACAGAAATGCTGAATAGTATACATTTTATTGATAACGAACCCCTGAATGGGTAAAAATGTTTTACAACAGATGCAAGCCCCTGGAATGAGGAAGCCACGCAAAAATAAAACATAAATATACATCAGTATATACAAATGTCAGCAACGAGGCGTAGACGAACACCATGAGTTGATCCCTCTATGACCCACTCGACTTCGATACTTCTCCGACGCTTCAGCTTCAGAAGAGATTGATTCAGATAAACGGCCCTCAGGTCTTCCAAACCACTAAACAAATACAGTCCACACGCGGAACGCAGTCATTTGCTTTTTTCCAAATCCCTAACTTTTGCGTGAACCGCCCTTTGCGGGTTTTCAGTTCACCGGGATACCCTTTTTTGCCAAAGTCGCCCATCCGGGTTTTCGACTTTGCGGGTGTACATTTTTTCAATTTATATCCCTAATTTTTGCTCGAACCTTTTTCCTTTTTTATGGTTCGCCGGGATGCCCCATTTTTGCCTGGACTCTCTTTTACTGTCCAGCGGGTCGCTTTCAAGCAAAGTATTTTTTAACTGCGTCCGCGTTCACCGGGGATGCAAAATCTTCACCATCCATCGTGGATAACAATAAAGCTCCTCCCGAGAAGACCTTGCTGACGACGTACGAACCTTCGTAATTGGGAGTCCACTTGCCCCGGTGATCGGAGTGTGGAGGAAGAATCTTCTTCAGGACGAGATCACCCGTCTGAAAGCTTCTAGGACGCACCTTCTTATCATGAGCTTTCTTCATTCGGCTTTGGTACAGACGACCATGCGCAATCGATGCTAACCTCTTCTCGTCCATCAGGCTGAGTTGGTTCAGTCGGTTCGTAATCCATTCTGCCTCGTCGAGCTTCACGTCAACCAAAACTCGCAAAGAAGGGATCTCCACTTCTAACGGTAGGACAACCTCCATACCGTACACTAAGGAGAAAGGAGTTGCCCCGGTTGATGTACGTACCGTGGTACGATAACCGTGCAGTGCAAACGGCAACATCTCGTGCCAATCTTTGTAGGTCACAACCATCTTCTGAACAATCTTCTTGATGTTCTTATTGGCCGCTTCAACGGCGCCATTCATCTTCGGCCGATAAGGAGATGAGTTGTGGTGTTCAATCTTGAAACTCTGGCACAGCTCCTTCATCATCTTGTTATTCAAATTCGAACCATTATCAGTAATGATCCGCTCGGGAATTCCGTAACGACAGATGATATCCCTCTTTATGAACTTGGCCACCACCTGCTTGGTCACATTAGCATATGAGGCTGCCTCCACCCACTTGGTGAAGTAGTCGATAGCTACTAGAATGAAGCGATGACCGTTAGATGCAGTAGGCTTGATCTTGCCTATCATGTCGATACCCCACATGGAGAACGACCACGGGGAGGACATGAAATTTAACGGGCACGGCGGCACATGAACTTTATCAGCATAAATATGGCATTTATGACATCTCTTCGCGAATTTGAAGCAATCCGACTCCATCGTCAGCCAATAATATCCTGCTCTCAGGATCTTTCTTGTCATAGCATGCCCGCCGGCGTGCGTACCAAATGTGCCTTCATGGACTTCTTCCATGAGCATACTCGCCTCTTTCTCATCTACACATCTGAGTAGCACAAGATCGTGGTTTCTTTTATACAAAACTCCATCAGGATTGAGATAAAAATTTCCAGACAGCCTCCTCAGAGTCTTCTTATCCTGGGTTGACGCACCCGCAGGATACTCCTTAGTCATAAGGAAAGTCTGGATATCGTGGTACCATGGCTTGCCTTCGGCGGCTTCCTCGATCGCAGAGACAAATGCAGGTCTATCAAGACGAGAAAGGACAATTCTTGGAGCCTCATTCCAAAAATTGACTTTATACATCGAAGCCAACGTGGCTAAGGCATCAGCCATCTGATTCTCCGCCCTAGGCACATGATGGAGTTCCACTCGATCAAAGAACGGAAGTAGCCTTCTGGCATAATTCATGTACGACACCAAATTCGACTGACGAGTCTCCCACTCCCCTTTAATCTGGTTGATCACAAGCGCCGAATCACCATATACGTCTAGGTTCTTGATTCTCAAATCAATTGCCTCTTCTAGACCCATGATACATGCTTCGTACTCCGCTTCATTATTGGTGACTGGAAACGTCAATCTCGCAGTGAACGGGATATGGGATCCGTGGGGAGTCGTGATGATCACCCCAATGCCACTTCCGTAGGAATTAACCGCCCCGTCAAATATCAATTTCCACTGGGATTTCCTATCTGACCCCTCGCCGGGCAACGACTCATCGCAATCCTTCGCTTTGAGAAACATGATATCCTCATTATGGAATTCAAATTTCATCGGATGGTAATCCTCGATCGGCTGTTCGGCAAGGTAATCAGACAATACACTTCCCTTGATGGCCTTCTGGGAAACGTACTGAATGTCATATTCCGTCAACACCATTTGCCATCTGGCAATCCTGCCCGAAAGCGCTTGCTTCTTGAAGACGTACTTGATCGGATCCATCTTCGAAATTAGCATAGTGGTGTGATTGAGCATGTACTGTCATAAACGTTTGGCAGCCCAAGCTAGTGCACAACACGTTTTCTCCAGCGTTGAGTAGCGAGATTCACAGTCTGTGAACTTTTTACTCAAGTAGTAAATGGCATGCTCTTTTCTGCCCGTCTCGTCGTGCTGACCGAGAACACACCCCATACTATTCTCAAGAACTGTCAAGTACATGATTAATGGTCGTCCGACCACTGGGGGTATCAAGATTGGAGGTTCCTGTAGATACTGCTTTATCTTATCGAATGCCTTATGGCAATCCTCATTCCAGGTAATCGCCTAATCTTTCTTTAAAAGCTTGAACATCGGTTCACACGTGGCCGTGAGCTAAGAGATAAACCTTGCAATGTAGTTTATTCTGCCCAGGAAACCACGAACTTCTTTTTCTGTTTTTGGCACTGGCATTTCTTGTATCGCTTTAATCTTCGCAGGATCAACCTCGATGCCTCTTTCACTCACGATAAACCCCAGTAACTTTCCGGACCGTACTCCGAAAGTACACTTGTTAGGATTCAGCCTCAACCTGAACTTCCTAAGCCTCTCAAAAAGCTTCAGCAAATTGACCAGATGCCCCTCCTCCGTTTGGGACTTCACAATCATGTCATCAACATAGACTTCAATCTCATGATGAATCATATCATGAAACAAAGTAACCATTGCTCGTTGGTAAGTGGCCCCTGCGTTCTTCAGACCAAAAGGCATTACCTTATAGCAAAATGTTCCCCAAGGAGTGATAAACGTCGTTTTCTCCATGTCCTCCGGCGCCATTTTGATCTGGTTGTAACCGGAGAAGCCATCCATGAACGAAAACACGGAGAACTGGGCTGTGTTGTCAACCAACACATCGATATGAGGCTGCGGGAAATCATCTTTAGGGCTCGCTCTATTCAAATCCCGGTAATCGACGCACATTCGTACCTTACCGTCCTTCTTTGGTACAAGCACTATGTTGGCGACCCACGAAGGGTAAGTAGTGACCGCTAAGAAGCCAGCATCAAGCTGTTTCTGCACTTCTTCTTTGATCTTAACGGCCATATCTGGTCGTGTCCTCCTAAGCTTCTGCTTAACGGGAGGACAATCTTCTCGCAGCGGCAAGTGGTGGACCACGATGTCAGTGTCAAGTCCGGGCATATCTTCGTATGACCAAGCAAAGAAGTCACTATACTCTCGAAGCATCTCGACCAATCTCTGCTTGACATCACTCTGCAATGCAGCCCCTATCCTGACGTTTCTGACGAGTTCTTCAGAACCCAGATTCACAATCTCGATCTCCTCTTCATGAGGCAGAATAACTTTCTCCTCTTGTTTCAACAAGCGGGCCAACTCTTCAGGAAGGTCTTCATCTTCATCAATCTCTTCTTCGGCTTGATAGATCGGGCAATCGAAGTCGAAGTGAGTCGTAGAAGGTCCAGAGTCGATGTCATCTGTTATGTGGATCCTACAATAACAAGGGTTAAGTTTAAAACAAGGATGTCCAGGTTAGCACAAACCCCATTGCCATTTTATTGTTTTTCAAAACAAATATAAAACAGGAATAACAGAGATCACAATATTTGAATACGAAGAAAACACCTTTGATTTATTAACAAAATGCATGTACATAATCCAACAAGGCCCTGACAATAAAACCACTATGCCCCGGGTAGGACATAGGGTTGTACAACAATTGGAAAAAGTAAATCATTACTCTTCGCTTGTCATCTGGATGATATCCTTGACGGACCAGTTGGTAAGGCCCTCGCCTGGTTTGCTTGGCTGGATCCAAGAGTCGAGGTTACAGTCGCTATCTCCGCTGTCTTCAGACACCGCGTTGATGCTTTCAAATATCACCCCGCCACTAGTAAACTGGATCGGCCCTTTACCTCGCGGCGCACTACTAGAAGAAGAAGCTTCAGCTCCAGGAGAATATCCCAACCCAAACTTATCTTGCTTGTTAGGTATCTCCAAAATTCGCCCCCAGCCTGGGGTAGACCCGGCTTGGACAACGGCCCGAGCTTGCTTGAACGAAGAGAGAGTCATCTCTGGCTTCTCAGTGACTACAGGAGCTATGTCCTTCACTTTAACGGCTTCGAACGCTTGGCATAGAGTTTCGTGGATTTCCCCATCCATCTCAACATACTTAAAGGACGACCAATGGCTCACCATTATGTCTTCCTCGCCACAAACAGTTACGATGCTACCCCCGACAGCATACTTGAGTTTCTGGTGCAACGTGGAAGTCACGGCTCCAGCAGCATGGATACACGGCCAACCCAAGAGACAGTTGTAAGCAGGCATGAGGTCCATAATATAAAAGACCGCGTCGAATGTTTCCGACCCGACTTGGATTGGCAGGGTAACCCGCCGAAAACATGGCGTTTGGTTCCATCGAACGCTTTCACAACCAGATCACTGGGTGTGCAAATCACTCCACGAGTATCCAACTTCATTAATGCCTTCTTCGGAAGAACATTAACTGACGAACCCGTGTCTACCAGCACGTGCGACATAATCGTGCCCCTACACTCTATCGAGATGTGCAGAGCGCTATTGTGGTTCCTTCTTTTCAGCGTCAGCTCTAGGTCAGTGAACCCTAACCCATTTCCAGCATTCACGTGGGCTACAACCTCTTCTAGCTGATTTACCGATATTTCTTGCAGTACATACGCGGCGTTCAACACCTTCAGCAGCGCGTTGCGGTGTGCTTCAGAACACAACAACAAGTTCAGGATGGAAATCTTCGAGGGTGTCTGATGGAGATGATCTACAATCTTGTAGTCACTCTTTTTAATCAACCGCATAAACTCCTCGGCGTCTTTAACAAGTAAGTCTTTTTCTACCCCATGAGGGATCTCTTCAACGATTTTACTTTTACCTTTATCAGCCGCATCAGCTCTGACTGCTCTATCCGCCACGACCTCTGGTGGTGCAAACACTCTTCCGCTGCGAGTAACACCACTGATTCCCGCAAGGTTCTCCACAGTCGACCCAAATGGTTCTAGCTCCAATTTCTGTCCGTTGCAGTAGACTTCAGCCCCATAATGCCATGGGACAACATTAGTGCTCTCGAAGGGTATCAGCCCAGCTTTGGTGATAGTAATTGTGGGTGGCCTGGGCGCAGAAATAATTATCGTCTGGCGAGGGATGGTGATGGTGGCGACCTCATCATCTTGCTTCAGCACTACCTCCCCTGATCCACATTTGGCCCTCCGGCTAAACTGTAAAATACCTTCAGTCATCAGACTTTGAATTCCTTCTACCAACTGTTCACATCCATCAGAACGTGTCGCACAGCCCATACATAGCTCTCCGCAACCTGGAAAGAAACCTCTTTTCATCAACTTAGCTTTAACGAAGCTAAGCGGTGTCTTTAGATCTCTGACGTCAGTCAACAAATCCGAACTCTCGTCTTCGATAATGGCTTTCACTCCACCTCCCCTATGATTCGGCATAGGGTTCTTCGTGACATTTGGCACATTATCCGAGAAGTTGATGATCTTGGCATCCACCATGTCCTGCACCTTATGCTTAAAGGCTTTACAGTTCTCTATTGTATGGCCTGGTGCCCCTGAGTGAAACTCACAAGTTGCATTTGCGTCATAACCTGGCGGCGGTGCCCCTGTCAAGGGAGCCAAGGTTCTCTTCTGGATCAACTGTAGCTGAAGCAAAGTCTGCAATAGTTGCGCGTACGACATGGGCGGTGTCTCGAGGTGACGGCTCGACAAAGGTGCCCGATTCTGATACTTTCTGTACCCTTGTTGCTGCTGCTGCTGTGGCTGTTGCACCGCCGGGATAGTTATACTGGCCACCTGTTGGTGAGAGCCTTTACCCTTCCTTCGAGCGTTGGTCACAGCGCTCACTTCTCCTTCCCGTCTTTTGCCACTATAAGGTTTCTTTCCGCCTCCTCCAGCTGAGGATGACTCACCTTGAATTTTCCCGAGTTTGATCCCATTTTCGATGTGCTCACCCGTGATAATGAGATCTGAGAATGTTCCAGACATACTGATGACCAACTTCTCGTAGTAAACCCCTGGGAGGGTGGCTACGAACATCTGCATAAGCTCGCGCTCAACCATCGGTGGCTGAACCTTGGCTGCCAATTCACGCCACCGCTGGGCGTATTCCTTAAACCCTTCATTGTTCCTCTGCGACAGATTCTGCAGTTGGACTCGGTTCGGGGCCAAGTCGCTATTGTATTGGTAGTGGTGCACAAATGCTTCAGCAAGGTCCTTCCACGTGCGCACACTGGTAGGCTCCAAACTCATGTACCACTCGAGGGATGGCCCGGAAAGACTGTCTTGAAAGAAGTGCATCAGCAACTTCTCGTCCTCAGAATGAGCGGACATTTTTCTGTAATATGATCTCAGGTGGACGCGAGGGAAAGTGGTGCCCTTATACTTTTCAAAGTCAGGTACCTTGAACTTGGGAGGCACCTTGAAATCAGCAATCAATCCCAACTTGGACATATCAACGCCCAGGGTGTTCTGATTCTCGATGTTTCTCATCTTATCCTCAAGTGCCTTGAACCTTAGGCGTGCTTCAGCATTCAGCTCCTCTTCAGCACCTCTATGAGAGAACACATCGTCCTGACGGTCTTCTAACCATGGCTGAGGCCCATACAGATTTCCAACACCTGCATTGCCGTTGCCTAGCCCGACATTGACATTAGCTTCTAGACTCCCATTACCGACGCCCGTCGTATTGCCGTTGAGTCCCATATTAGCTATCACATTGCCGTTGGCACTGCCGTTCCCCCCGGTCACGGGGACGCCATTCTGTGGAGTTTCAGCTGGTGGAGGAGTAGGCACAGTCCCGCCATGAAGTACGCCATTGCTATCGACCCTTGAAATCAGAGGTTGAACCAAGGTTCTGAGCTGATCCTGGCCATTGGCGACCGCTTGCATGAGCTCCATGAAGCGATCCATTCTTTCGCGGAGTTCCTGAACATCAGTTTGCACTTGCTCCATGATTCTGGTTTGATTAGCTCTGGTCGGATAGCGGTGAATAGGCCTCTGATCAATCCTGGAACCACCTGAAACAACCTGGAAATACAAAAGGGTTAGGAAAAAATGACAAAGTGCTAGTTATGCGAATGCTTCATGCAAATGCAAACGTGTGTCTGTGCGTTAGGGAGGTATCCCCCGATCCTAGTGCCTGAGTGCCAGTGATGATAATAAGAAGTCCGAGTCCAGTCATGGAAATAACAATCTCATATATAAAGAAAGCCCATCAAGGTGGTACACGACATCAGTGAGTACAAGCAGAACCAATAGCATGACCCCAGCCAACAAGCCTGGTGATGGTCAGCATACAACAACGATCAAAACAAAAGGAATACAAATAGTCAAGCACGGCCACGGGCGCGAAACTCTTCTAACAACCCCTTCTTTTCTGGATGATCAGGACGAGTGAGAAACCCTTCGACGAGTAGCTCCCTCTGCATAATGGTATACTGAATACCTTCGATCGAATCTTCCCATGCTCCTTCGCCGAAACAATCTTCTAATTTCCGCTTCTTGGATTCAAACGTCAGTTTGCGCTCCTTCAGGTTAGCGAGAGCCCTGTTGAGCTGGCCTTCAGCGGCGTATCTGCGAGCGGTTTCTTCATCAAACCTCTTCTCACTAGCCTTCACCTGGGCTTTCAGCTTGGAAATCTGTAGCATCAGCTTGTCCTCCCGCTCTTTCCTGGTGGCAGGGAGGCCTTCCAGTGCTGGTTGAACTTGGATATCCTCCGATATGCTTCGTCCAAGTGCTGCTTCTTCGTAGCCAGTACGTCGTTGACAGCTTTAAAGTCTTGACCCATGCGCTCACACTCAGCTATCTGCTTAGTCAAGTCCGTCCCCAGCTGGTTCACCAGCTCTGTCTGCCTTTTGAAGGAATGAACGGCTTCGTTTCTCTCGCTCCTGAGCTGAGCCAATTCTTTCTCCAGTTCTTCATTTGCCCTCTTCAATTCATCTCGCTCAGCTAACACCTGATTATGCTGCTGAATGGGCACGGTAGTAGGCTCTTCAATCATTGGAGGGCTTTTCGGCTTGGCAGGTGGGAACGACATCCCTATAGCATCTGCTCTGGCTCTGATCCACGTCACGTACGGAGCGTAGGCTTGACTATTGCTTCTCCCTAGCAATGGTTTTCCCCTCTTACTGATACCATTCCAAGCACGCTGAAGCTTGGATAACATATCCCCCTCTAGAAGACCGGTGAGGTACAGAGATTCCTGTACCTCTTCATCCTTCGGCGGAGCTCTCAAAGCATATGCGAACTGTCGGACCAGCAGAGATGGATTATAGTTTATACAGCCCTTCCTGCCTATCAGAGGCACGTTCGGAAACCCGCTGCAGCTGAAGATAATCTCAGTACCTAACCTATCTCTATCAAAACAGTCAATATCCTCCGCTGATAGACTCATCAAATGCTCGGACCACTCAGCTGTGGCTGCAGACGAAGCAAAGGGACCCTTCTTGGGTAGATGACTATCAAGCCATTTATAGAGCAAGGGCACACAGCATGAGACATTCTTGCCCCTTCTGTTCTCGTTTTTGTAGTGGACGGAATGGTAGACGTCTCCTATCAAGGTAGGGACTGGATTCCCTGATGCAAAGATGTGGAAGGCGTCGAAGTCCACAAAGTCGGGCATATTGGGGAACAGAATGATGCCATATATGCACAGAGCGAGAATGGCGTTGAACACGACCCAACATCCGTCTTTGGCGCACTGCTGAGCCTTTCCCACTAAGAACTGCAAGGAGCAACCAGGAACCTTGTTCCAACTAGACAATACCAACTCGGAGGCATCCAGATGAAGTGAAGGAGCTAAACTAGCCAGATCAGGCTCAACATCCATATGTACAAAAGGCATCTGCCTCTTGATAGGCAATCAGCATATTCCTCTAGCGTAGGTGCGAGAACAAAATCCTGGAAAGTGAAGCATCTCAACGGAGGATCGTAGAACTGCAGCAGAGCGTGCAACCCGTTCAACTCAAACGCAGAAGGTTTACGAACCAAACTGAGCAATTTGCCGTAAGACTTTCTGAACTCATCTCTCACAGAATCATCTGCTAAAGCAATCAAACCAGTTAGCTGAACAACATCAGGGGCCGGGAGCCTGTAGGCGACGGTCTTCCTCAGAGAACCCATAACAATACAATAAGAGGCAAGAAATCCTGAATCGGGGAAAACGGTACCTGTAACACAAACACACGTTAATGAAATGCAAATGAATATGCAAAGCAATGTAAAGTGCAATCATGCGGCAGGAGATCAAGGCAACGGTGCTGTGGAGATTCTGTATCAACAAAACCACGATACTGCTCTGTCAAGAACAACCAATATTTCTGATAAGAAAAAAACCCCGGTATCGGACCACGAATCTGCTCTGTCAAGAACACACACACATAGGACCATAAATCTGCTCTGTCAAGAACAACCATCTGATAATAAGGACCTCCGATACAGGATCCTAACTCTGCTCTGTCAAGAACAAACATCTGATAAAACTCTGCTCTGTCAAGAACAATCATACATATGCTGATGAGATCCTCAGACCCTAATCATAAACCTGCTCTATCAAGAACACACATATCTCTGAATACAAGATCCTCTGATACAGGACCAAAGCTCTGCTCTGTCAAGAACAATCATATCTGATGATGAGAACCTCTGGTACCAACAACACTGATTCACTATCAAGAAAACCAGGTAGTCTGAAGGTCAAAGTTTCCTGCAACAAACCCAACCCTGCTCACAGGTATGGACCTAAACTGACTCAAGTTCGGCATCCTATGCGTTCATCAGCGTCACAGACATTCAAGAGGGGTGATACGATACCCAGAAGGTGTGGCATCACCAGCTCATGAAGCGGCCTCACTCGGCTGAATCACAAATGATCGGTCCCCAGAGTCGACAATCCTCCAAACCAACAACCCCCTCAACCCAAAGGGTTGAAAAAAAAGTCAACCGGGAGAACCTCGTCTGAGCGTGGATTTCATGAGACACTAGTGCCTGCCAAGCAAGCACGCGCCCACTAATTTCCACAACTAATGCTATGTTCACTCAAGCCTGGGTCTGGCTTCTCACTCATCAGAATGCCCCTCCCACAACAGCACAGATAATCATATCATACTGAAAATAAAGTGCGGGAAATAAAATGCGATAAATAAACACAACCCAACAAGTAATCATACAAGCGCTAGGATTGACTCTCGCAGGGGACGTCAGATCCCCAAACTGACTCGCATATGGGACGTTGGATCCAAGGAAACTATTGAAGTCCCAAGCAGAGTCGCCAGGTGCCGCTTCCGCGAAAATAAGGTGTCGGCAAAACAGAAGAGTCGCAACCTTTCGTTATTTATCCCTCGGAGCGGGAAAGGAAACGATCGAAAAAACCTGACGAAAAGGTAAGACAAGGTCATCGCAATCGTTGTCTGGGTTCGGGAGTCGGTTACGCAAGGGGAAGGTATTAGCACCCCTCACGTCCGTCGTACTCGACGGGATCCACGCTTGTTGTGTTTACTGGACGAGTTGGTTTATCTATCTACCTATCAAGGCTGGCTTAAACAGAAAAGAAAATGACTCGGCAAAGCGTCGCGCTTTATGCCTACGTATTCTCATTAGAGAATGAGAAATCAGAGTCAACGTAGTTCGACCTACGACGAGTTACGAGGAAGGTGGCTCGCCAATACGTCAGTATTGTGCCTACGTACTCTCAACAGATATGAGAGATCAGAGCTTACGTAGTTCGGGATAATACGGATTACGGGTTTAGATTCATCTATTTTTACGAGTAGGGTTAACAAACAGTTGGCGTACGCAGCTCGACCTTTGGAGACTCAGGCGTTACCGTTTGCGGTAGAACTGGGAGTTAACGACACTCTTTTCTTCAGAAAAGCTTCCTTTGAATTATGGGCCCACGGGGCAAGAAGGTTTGAAGTTTGTTTTCTGTCTTTTACGAAAGAAGTGTTTTTTATTGTGTTTGCAATTTCAATCGCACTAAAGACTATGACTTGAGAGTGAATGCGTCGCATGTCACCCAAAGGGTACCATACTAAACATCCAGATTGTTGAAAAGAAGCTCTCTAACAATCCTTTCTCAGATAGCTTAAGGCTCGTAACGTACGAAAGAAATCATTCATGATTACTGTATCTTAATTTGTTCTGAGATGAGAAGAGAGAACAGGCTCAACTAAAGGGAGACTATCAAGTCCTACTGTTGTCATGCCAAGGATTCATCCTATGGTTGAGGTTTGAAACAGGGAACTCCTAGAAATTATCATGCATAGGTTTCAAACTAAAGTTCTATCATCACTTCCTTATCAAAGGAAGTGAGAGTCCTAGGGGATCATGTCAATGATACACGGAAACAGGTAAAGCATCGGCTTAAACAGTAAACAGTAAACGACTGTAAAATGCATGCAATGCAAGTGAGGGAGGAAATGTGTGTGGGGTATCAGCCTCCACAAGCTCATCTCAACCTCAAGCCAGAATGAATAACAGTAATCATACTGAGGAAATAACAACATGCTATCAAGCAAAATACAGTAAACTGCAATCATACAGAAAAACTGAAATAAAATGGAATGCTATCAAGCAAAATAAACCACCTGGGCAAGGGAGCTGGGCTCTACCGAATACCCGTAAGCAAAGCCATACAGTAACAATACAAGCAGAGGGAGCACCTCAACCTCTAGTGCAATCATGCTCCTAGATTAAAGTCAGTCTAGATATAGACTTATTCTAATGCATCAAGCAAGTCAAACAAGGCACATCAGCAATACAGAAAAGAAAACAGACAAGGAAGAAACAAATCAACAACTTCCTACTCTCAATTCAAGCTTCAGCTCTTCTAACATCAATCCAGTCTTCAGACCTTAACCACCCTTCAAGGATATCATCTTCACTGGCAAGTATCAACTTGCTTCTCCAGGTTTCAACCCATCAACATAAGTTTCAACTTAATCTTCTTCTTCAAGCTTCAGCTCCTTATCCAATTCCATCTTCAGGCTTCACTCCTAACTGCAAGTATCAACTTGATTCCTTCAGGCTCTCAAAGCTTCAATGTAAATATCAACTTCCTTTAGTCCTCAAGCCTCAGCTCCACTCTCAATCTCAACTGAATCCTCTTCATAAGTATCAACTCAGTCTTCAAGCTTCAGCTCTCTTACTTCACTAGTCTCAACTTGGTCTTCTCTTCCTACAAGCTTCAGCTTCTCAGAGTAGTCTTCAATCACTTAGAAGTGTCAACTTCGTCCTTCAATCTTCTTCAAGCAAGGAACTCCTCATTCTTCACTCAATCTCAATTGGATCTTCAAGTATCAACCTGTTCTTCTTGCTTTCCAAGCTTCAGCTACAATGGCAATGCTCAAGGAATCATCCTCTTCCACACTCTTCAATGAAGTCCTCATCTTCAAACTCAAGTCCAACATCTTTCAAAATACTCAAACCAGAAGATAATTAATTTAACAGGATGAGAGGAAATGATAAACAACTTACTGACAACCAAAGGAAGCCTGTAAGGGTTCATCATTGTGAGAGACTGGTTCCCTCAAAGTTCTACTCCCCAGATAAAGCCACTCATCCTTCCAAAGGAGGAATGTGAATATCTGAGAAGGACTTTTAGTCATTGGGAAGAATGGAAGCACAAGAGGCTTTCCATGTTTGTGAAAGAAATCATTCTAACTACAAGGCTCTCCCTATGTCTCCTATCTCCTAATCTTCATCAGACACCTTCAGGCACCAACAAATCCAAAGCTCCTAGCAACTTCAAGCCACCTCAAGCATCTCCCTCTTGTCTTCAACTTGTCTTCAATCTCAATCAAAGGCAAACCAAGCACAAACCCTAATCTAAGGGAACTAAATGAGCTAAACTAGTTGAATTAGTAAATTAGGATCACCTAAAACCTAGCACTAAAGTTAGTCCTAACTAAAATACTAGAATCAATTGTAAAATCCTACAAAAATTACTATGGGAACCTAGGTCAATCATGACTCTATCATATTAGTTTCAAAGATCAAATCATCAAATTGGACCTAGAACTAAAATCTACATTCTAAGGTATCAACCTAAAACCCTAAAAAGGAAGTCTCTACATATCAATCTAGAAAGCATACCTATTTTCATCAAAAAAATGTGAGAAAATTACTATGGGATCATACACATCTAAACTAATCACACACAAAAAATTAGGCCAAGAATCATCACTATGAGATCACACAAAATTCTACAAAAATATGCATCAAACATAAACATTTTAATATCAATTAAAATACAAAATTCCAATTAAATCCGAAATTAAATGAAATGAAAATATTTTTTTTCTAAAAAATAATAGACTCAATCATGAGTAATATGCAAAAAGAATGGATTCAATTGGATTAATATTAAATTAGTTATGAATTTTAAAAAAAATCATGAATTAAATGAAAAAATAATGAAATCCACCAAAAATGAATAAAGACACGGTGCAAATAGAAACCATTTTCAGTTGAAATTCTGGGTTGGGCTTGCTGGGGGGTGTGGATAACACTCAGATTACTAAGCCCAAACGCTTGAATAAATGAAACGCATCGTTTCATCAGAAACTCTTCACAAGCCAGAATTAAAACACATCCGTTGGATCAGCTTCTAGTCAATGGTCAGACTAAGATCCAATGGTGAGAACTTCATCTTCTCCAATTCAAAGCTCTGAGCTTCGCGCCCAGCTCCGGCCACCGCCGATGGAACTCTGGTCGTCTTCCCCAACCCTAGTTCACTCTAGGAGCCTCCAATGCAAAAGGTCAAAACATGAAACACACTCCAAATCTTGCCACGAACTCAATCATGCCATTAGTTTCTTCTAAAACCCCAAGAATCATCATCTCCCAATCTCAACCGAAAATGGTGATCTTCCTGTTTTGTCTCTAAATCAACAATTAACCATCTGAAAACCATCCTAGGTCATTATACAACTAATCTAACACCCTAATTCAACCTAATTCTACCTAAATCAAGCTAGGGGAAGAAGGTTACAAACCTGGAAATTCTTGAATAACAGATGCACGAAATCTCTACTTCAAGCTCTCAAATCCTCTGGACACGATCACTGAAACTCCTCCTTGCTTCTGTATGCAAAAGATTCAATGGAAAATGCTTCAATCTTAAAACACGATGAAGAGTTGCAGGTGCTGAAAATCCCTTGCTCCCACACGATCTAGCCACCAATTCTTCTTGGAAATGATCTGGAATCAATCCTTGATACTCATGGAAGAAGAATCAATCAAGAAAATGGAAGGAAATGGAGGAAATTGATGAAACCGATTTCAATTGCAATCTATGAAAACTCAATTCCAAACTATGCTCAAACCTTCAATGATCACCAACCTCTGCCATGGATTCATTCTACTCAATATATAGATGGAGTTTGGATGATCTAGAACCCTCTAGATCCTTCCAATGAGATTTTACACATCTCATGTCATGAGATTTTCAAATCACATATCATGACATGCTCAAATCTGTTTGCAGCTTGAAATTCATCCCAATCTCTTTCAATTTCTCCCCTAGTGACATTTTGGAAGGGTTTAGCTTGCCAAGTTCCTTGCCCATGCCTCAATTCTAAGTTTTGCAAATGTTGCTTAATATGCAAGTAACCATTTTCCAAAGCAAGTCTATGATTTAGACCTCAAATAAAAAATGTGGCTAAACCATTGTCTTTAAAATGTTTTCTAGAGTCAAAATGATATATTAAATGCCATGGTTTGGATGTGTAGCTTGAAAATTTCAATTTCCAACTTTGACTTATTTAACTTATGCCTTCATTTTAGGTCATTTTTACCACTTTGAGCTATAAGCCTTTTCAACATCTCATGACCTCCTTACTAGCCTTAAAATATCATTTTAAGCAAGTTTGACGTTGAAGAATTTTCCATTTGAAGCTTGGAAATAGGAGTTATGGCCTTATGCTTGAAATGACCTATAATCTCCAAATAACCAAAATGCCCTTGACTCGTCAAAGCCATAACTTGAGTTATACAAATCCTATCAAGGACTTCTAGTACTCTCTAGAAAGCTAAGAAGATAAGGAACACCATTCATTTTTACCAAAAGTTCATAGGAATCATCCTTCTTGGGCAAACGTTTGATGCAAGTTGGGTGACTTTCAAGGCCCCAGATTCACATACCTCAGATGACCTGTAACTTGTCAAAGTCATAACTTGAGCTCTACAAATCCTATCAAGGACTTATAGTACTCAAATTAAAGCTAAGAACAAGATCTACAACATTCATGTTGGGGGTAAGATGAGATGACAATCACATCTTGAGCTAAACTGCCTTGAAGATATGGGTCAAACTAGGGGATTTTACACTGTCAAGCCTTAGAAACCCTAGCCTGAAACTTCTCAAATTCTTCAATCATGATGAGTTGTCCTTGGAATCATCCTTATAACATCTCAATGCATCAATCCATGATCACATGGCTCTTGGGTTAGGTCTCAACCTCCTTCAAATCATCAGTTGACCTAGGGTTGACCCAATCAAACCCTAATTGCACCAATCATGGCTGAGTCTTCTTAACCTTACACAATGACCTATCTAGGCTTCATGATGGCTTTCAAGACATCTCATAAGCTCTCTCAAGGCTTCAAGTCCACATTTATGGCTTCAGAATCATCTGAGGTCTTCCCACAACTCTCAAGCTAGGAGGCACACAACCTTGGTTTCAACCACTCTCTCTGGGGATCTTTTGACTTCTCTGACAAGGATATCAACCCTTGAACACTTGAATAAGCTTCTTGGCTATCTTCATAGTCTTGTATAGATCTTGATTGGTACTCATACCTCTTGATCTCCTGCATACATGTTAATGAAATGCAAATGATAATGCTAATGTGAATGCAATGAAACATAAGCTAGGTAAAGAAATTGTTGGTCAAATTTTGGGGTGCAACAATGCCCAATCAAATGAACCAGACAAGAAGCAAAGCATCAAGCAATCAAATAAACCAAGAGACAAGGTGGGGCAACAACAAAACAAGGTCAAAAGGTATACATCCAATCAGGAGTGCACAAGAGGGATCACTTAAGTTTGACAATCAAAGTCAAACTTCAAAGTGAATCAACCATCGTCAACAAACACAACTGAGGGAACACCAAGGAAACATCAAAAATCCCAAAGGAGGGAGGATAAATCAAAAGAATCACCTCATAATGGATCAAAATCATTTATTCACCCCAAAAAAACAATTAAAATCCAAAAATAAAACAAATAAAAAAGAAAGAAAAAATCTGAAAAAGGAAAAGAGGAGATCAAGGCACGAGTGAAGACTCAAAGGCATCACCATAGGTCTAGGACCATCATAGGATCATGTGAAAATTTCTTCAACATTTTTAAATGCTCAAAAATAATTTTAAACTAAATAAAATCAAACAAATAAGTCAAAAATACATGAAAATGCCTAAAACAGAAAAAAAATTCAAGAAAATCACCATAGGTTCAAAACCATCATAGGATCATATGAAAATAATTTCATAATTTTTAATGGCTCAAAAGTAATTTTAAACCAATTAAAATCATGCAAAACAAATAAAAATCATGAAAAATAAAAAAAATGCATAAAACTAAAAATCAGAAAGAGAAAAATAAAATAGAATTTTAGAAAATATTTTGGTATTTTTCTGATAAAAAATGAATTTATTATGAATTTTTGAGAAATAAAAGGAATTAAAAACAATTTAGAAAAAGAAAATAAAAATAGAAAAACACAGCACGTTGGATCTCAGCTCATTAAATGACGTGGCAGATCTAAAGATCAGAAAACACGCATCCACAATAGACACTAGTCAGCTCATGCACACAGATCCATTTAAAATCAAAAGCATGAGATTAAAACATGTGGCATGATGGACGGTGAGATCATCATCTTTAACCTCCAGCCACTTGAAACAACCAAGGATTTGTAGAAAATTGTGGATCCTTCAAACCATAACCAATGGAGCTCATAGTGGTTTCATATGATTCGTCTTTTCTAGACGATCTCAACCATATCATCACGCCAAATTTCTTTAAATCACAGCTTACTCGATTTGAAAAAAACCAGAACAAGATTCAAACACGAATTTGAAAATTCAGCAACAAAACTCAACTATAACTAAATACTAACTATACAAACAACATCAGCATGTCAAGGTCTACATCTTAGCAACAAATTTGAATCAAAATGGTTGAGAATTATACCTGTTGAAGCTCAACCTTGAAGCTTTGAAAATGGAGTTCCCTTGCTTGATTCAGGCCACGATTCTTCAAGTTCTTGATCTCGTTAGCTTCACTGAATGTTGGCGAAGCTAACTGAGTGGAGAATTTGAGTGTTTGAGGGGTGGAAATGAAAATTCAAAGTTCAAGCTTAAGAATTCAAATGGGATCTTAGCAGGGTGGTTTTGGCTATCAAAAGCTTATGGAAATGGGTGGAAATGACTCCCTATTTATAGGAGAAGCTTTCTGAATGGAGAGGGAGGGTGAATGATGTGATTTTCAACAAATTTGTGCACACCTGCAGCATGAGCAAAGTGTGACTTGAAAGTTATCAAAACTCACTCAAACCTTGTGTTTCAAGGCTCTAATCAACCCAGGAAAATTGGTTAATAATGTTTAGATTAGATTCATGACTTAATTTGGTGATTAGAGGCCAACTCAAACAATTTCAATTCTGACTTGAAGTGGAAATCAATCTTTGGAATTCAATTTTTGCAGTCATGGTTCTCACAATGTATGAGGCTTTTTGAGATTCTTCTTCTTGCATTGGATAGAGGGAGATGCAACATTTGCAATGTGAAAAGAAAGTATTGATTTGGCAGCTTGAGTTGAGAGATATGGTCCTTCAAAGTAGCCTCCATGAAAGAAGTGAAAATCATAAAACACTTAGAAAAATTTCAAGTCTTTTAGGGACCAAAAAGAGACCTATAATGTTTTGATGAAAACCAAGACCTTCCATGAGTTTTTAGCTCTTCCATGTTGAAAAAAAGTTGTAGAGGACATCTTCAACTTCATCCTTGAAAACGAATGGGCTCCAAATGATAAAAATTGACCAAGTTATGCCCTCTTGAAGTTGACTAAGAAAACCTTCCAAAACTCAAAATGACCTATAATGTCTTGAAACTTTTGATGACCTTCCAAGCATAATTTCATCTTTCATTGCAAAGAAGGGATGATAAGAAGAGTTCATTAGAAAAAGAACCACCTCAAGATATTGAAAATTGAAGGAGATATGCTCATTTGATCATAGCATCCACAAATTGCTATATTAGGTCAAACACCTTGCACCAAACTTGAATCTCTTGATGATTTCTTGCATAATAAGCCATGATGAGACACATATGATGTTGGGATGATGTTTAATTGAACCACATTTGATGATGACAGACTTCTAAGGTTGAGAAACCCACAAAGTCATAGAGAACACCTTGCTTAAACTTGAAGAAACACAACCTTCTTGCTTGAGAAACAAACCATGATACCTTGATCCCCTGCCAAGAACAAATGTTATACAAACATGAGTATGAAAATGCAAAGAAACATAAGCCAAGAACACAAGATAAGATGAGAAAATTTTGGGGTGCTACCGTACCCAAAGCGTCTTGCGAACTCTTCCAAAATTTCGATGTAAATCTCGGATCTCCATCTGACACAATACTCGACGGTATCCCATGCAACTTCACAATTTCCTCAATATACATCTCAGCTAGCTTCTGCATAGAATTATTAATCCTTATTAGTAAGAAATTAGCTGATTTAGTCAATCTATCCACAATCACCCAATTAGAATCATTCCCCCTCACAGTCTTCAGCAAACCCGACACAAAATCCATGGAAATACTATCCCATTTCCACTCTGGAATATTCAACGGTTGCATCAGACCCAACGGTCTTTGATGTTCAATCTTCGACTTCTGACAAGTCTAACCAGCATACACAAACTAAGCCACTTCTTTCTTCATCCCTGGCCACCAAAACAATTTCCTCAAATCCTGGTACCTCTTCCTAGCACCGGGATGGATACTCAATCTACTTCGATGTCCTTCCTCAATAATACTCTTTTTCAACTCAAAAATATCTGGAACACAAATTCTATCACGACATCTCATGATACCATTTTCATTAATCCGAAAATCAGCTTTTCAACTTTGATTCATCAAATTCAACCAATCTAACAACTCAAATCAGATTTCTGACCTTCTCGAATCTCATCAAGAATACCACTAGTAAGCTTCAACATACCAAGATTAACTCCATAAGAAGTCTCTTTACAAACCAAACTCATATCACAAAATTGCTCAATCAGTTTTAACTCTTTTACCATCATCACCGGTATATGCAAAGATTTCCTACTCAATGCATCAGCTACCATGCTTGCTATATCCGAATGGTAATTCAAACCAAAACCATAATCCTTCAGAAGTCCCAATCATCTCCTTTGCCTCACATTCAACTCTTTCTAATCAAAGAAATACTTCAAACCTTTATGATCACTAAACATCTCAAATCTTGAACCAAACAAATAATGCCTCCAAAGCTTCGACACAAACACAACAACAACCAACTCTAAATCCTGCGTTAGATAATTCCTCTCATGAACTTTAAGTTGCATTGAAGAATAAGCTAAAACTTGCTGGTGTTGAATTAACACACCTCCCCATCCCATCAACGAAGCATCACAATATACAATAATGGTTCTGCCGGATTCGACAAAATTAAAACATGAGCTGCTGTCAGCCTTCTCAAAAGCTCTTGAAATTTTCTTCACACTTTGCATCTAAAACAAAAGCTTGAACCTTCCTAGTCCACTGCTTCAATGGCAAAGATAACTTGGAAAATCCTTCAATGAATTTTCGATAATAATCTGCCAACCCAAGAAAACTTCTAATCTCAAAAATAGGTTTTGGAGCTTCCCATTCCGATACAGCTTCAACCTTCGACATATCAACTGCAATAACTCTACTTGAGATCACATGACCAAAGAAACTCACTTCCTTCAACTAAAACTCAAACTTTGACAGTTTTGCATACAACTGCTTCTCTTTTAACACTGATAACACAATTTTCAGCTGCTCAGCATGATCCTCTTCAGTCTTCGAATATATCAAAATATCATCAATGAACACAACCACAAACCTTTCCAGATAAGGGTGAAAAATCTTATTTGTGTACTCCATAAATACACATGGTGCATTAGTCACACCCAATGGCATCACAGAATACTCATAATGTTCATACCTCATCCTAAAAGCTGTCTTCAGAATATCCTCAGGCTTCACACAAATTTGATGATACCCAGATCTCAAATCTATCTTAGTGAACACACTTGTAACAACCAATTGATCCATCAAATCATCAATCCTTGGAAGTGGATACTTATTCTTGATAGTCACCTTGTTCAATTGTCTATAATCCACACACAGCCTCACAAAACCTTCTTTCTTCTTAACTAGCAAAATTGGTGCACCCCACGATGATACACTCAGACAAAAGGACCTCTCCTCAAGCAGATCTTCAAGTTGATTCTTCAACTTCTTAGATTCCGGTGTGGACATGTGATATGGAGCCATCGCTACCAAACTAGTTCCAGGAACTAGGTCGATCATAAACTCCACTTTACGTTCCGGTCGTAAATCACTTATCTCATCAGGAAAAACTTTCGAATAATCACAAATAATTGGCACACCACCAACTTCCCAACTTTATTAACACTCAAAGTTTCCATCAAAATAAACATCTCAGCACCATCCTGCACCGACTCACCAAAACAATCTGTAAGCACTTAGCTTAACTCAAAACAATTCACTACACACGCCATCTAAGCTTGCAAGACACGTCTATCCCATCCAACATGACTCTGTCTACTATCAACAAGAGATTAAGGGTAATCAGTTCCTCAATTTGTCAATGGACAACCGAAAATCCTGACGGGACATAAACCATCTTTACTAAACTATAAGAGTGTTCATCAGCACATTGAGCCACCATTCCACACTTAAAGCATATTGCTGAAGCACAAGCTTCTCCCTCACTTGTTTCATTCTCACTTCTGTAGACAAAGGTTAGAAAACAAACGTGTACCGACAGTGTTTTCACACACATGTCGCATACTAGGGAACAAATAACATTAGACAACTTGGCCGGACGGACCGACCTGCTCTGATACCACTAATGTAACACCCTTTTATACCCCACAAATATAATGGCAAATCAATCACATTTATCAGAGTAAAATATTAAACACAATAAAAATCACCTCAAAGGGCGTACGGTTCTCAACAACTCAAATAAAAGTCAATGCTCCGTAAACAATGACTTTTCCCAAAATTACTCAAAAATTGCTCAAAAGGCAGCGGAACTCAAAAAGGCAAAATCCAAAGTTTTCTTTGCACAACAACATAATTAAAATAACAATAATCAATAAAACATGGTTTAACTCAAAGACTTCAACCCGATGTTACACTATCAGAGCAAGACCCTTTAAGTCAACCAAAGGTCAAAAACTCCAAAAAATCCTCGACGACATCCACGGCTAAACCTGGTCATCTGCATGTTACCCGCGTGGAGGCAACATTCAAACAGCCAGGGTGATTAAAACGATTCATAATAATCAATATAGGAATCAATATATAAAATAACGTTATTTTCATATTCAACATCATCATAATCATCAAGGAAACATCAAAAAGCCATAATATCATAAATTACACCAAATTGTCACATAAATGCAAATGCAACAAGACTCATGCATGTGGTACCAATTCATTAAAATTCAATGGACATTGGGCCATCAACCCTCTGTAGATCCTAATCAATAGGATTGATTATACACAAGAACCGGAGCACAACAAAATACTTCACATCCTCACAATGGGACTGAAGCCACAAGAATTAAACACTAGACCGAAGTCCGGAATGTGTATGAATGCATGATGCACACGTCAATATCATCCTCATAATAAAATCATTAGGTGCATCATCATTCATCAAAATCATCATAATAATCATGTCATCATATAATCATCAAAAACTCATGGAATCAACATCATAACTCATCATCGTTACTCATCGAAATCATCATACAATCATGTATTAATCACATATGAATCACATTCATACTCAAGATAATTCATCAAGAAAATCACAGCATCAAAGCATCAAGACATCACTGCACAAAAACACAATTCACGAAACCCTGCTACGTTCGTTGGACAGTTCACTGTGCGACTCTGGGGCGAGTGTTCGCCGTGTGAAGGATCATTCGCTGTACGAACTCGCAATTACATCAAAATACTGTTATGCACCAGTAGCAAACCAGCCTAAAAGTCCTACGATTTCCTTCCCCATTGCCCCCAAAACATCCCTAAATCATTCCTAAGGTATTACGGTGATAAAGGCACAAAATCTACGACTTATTAGGCCATTCGTGTATCATATTTACGCCTCCAATTCCCATAAAATCCTTACAATTTTACCACGTTCATTAGAGTTCTCATAATCAATTACCCTACATGGTTAAAACCTCAACAACAGATTTGGTCACGAAGGCCTAATTTCCCTTACTCTCAAATCAACCTCAAACCTATCAGACCATCAGTTCAAATCCTCAAACTTATTGAACTCATCAGTAGAAAGGCAATAACAATTCAATACTCAAAAATCCCTAAACCTTTAAATCGACTTTAAATACATTGAATCATATATTGAAAACAATGAAGGCAATACTCCTCATACCTTAATTTGCTGACTCTAAACCTTTCTTCTTTGATTCTTGAAAACCTCGTGAAGCTTTTGACTAAATCCTCTTCCTCAGATCTCTTGCCTCTATTTCATCCTTTTTCATGGTCTAACAAGAATGAATCATAATTTCGTCAAAATTTCCTTTTTGTTAAACCTAACTTTGGGCCTTTGAAATGGGCTTTCTAATTTCACCCTCACTAACTCCTCCTCAAATGTCCATTTTGTTCTTAAATTCAATTATGTTTATTTAAATTAATAATAATACCAATATATTCATATTATATACTATTATTTAAATAAATAACCCAAAATCCATAATTCTCAATATTTCATACCAACCTCCGAAAATCACCAAAAATACGAATATTCATATTTAAATAAATTAAATAAATATTCCAATAAATTTGGGGTGTTAAAACAATAACCATCCCAACCACACACGAATGGTGACAATAATGTGAAGGCATGATATTATATATGATATCCAATTGAAAATCCAGAAAAATAAAAGGACTGGGGCAAGGGGAGAATCGAACTCCAGCTCTGAAGGTGACAAGGTATAAGGCATGCAGGTTACAACCACTAGGGTGGTGATACATCCATTATATCACCCCCACAAATTAAATGATATGCTTAAGTGTGACCTAGGCCTGAATGTTCTTGCCCGAGAAAATCAGTTTTCCTACCTAATGCAAAACCTATTGTAACTTCCTCATTTCTTCATGAAATTTAAAAATGTAAATACCTGACTTGTTTGGAATTTCAAGAGGAACACGGTGGTGGTGTTAATTTTGTCAAAAGATGTCTCTATTTCACAACACGGAGGATACACTCAATATGGCATATTTTTGCAAGCTCAGCACAATAGTCATGTACACTTAATCGTAACACCAAAAAATGGTTCAAACACAACATATATGATATATCAAACATGTTCATGGTAAAGTAACATCAAAGCAAAGCATATTATACAAAGTTCCAAGTTCTAGTGCACTTACCTCTTGAAGCAAAAAGCCAACTTCCAAGATAGCTGCTACAGAAGTGATCTGACGCCTTGGATACTTAAAATATACCTCAAAGAAGCTTCTTCAATACTTGGAATAAAAGGAAAATCACTAGAACTGAAAATGCATTCTTCTTGCAAAATTGTCAAAAATGGCCAAAATGGAACTTTGGTCAAATGGAGTTACAGTTAGGAAATAATGCTTGGAACAAATTATGGATGTTTATTAGAGTGTGTTTTATGTGTTGGAATGTTTAGAAATAGCCAGAATCAAGATATGGCTTGTAAAATGCAAAAAGTCAAAGATATGAGGTTTTGAAGGTTGACTTTCTGATTTTGATGGTTAGGGATGAAGATGAAGGTTTGGACACCTTCAAGGGGTGATTTTTGATTTTTTTGGATGGTTGTTTGAATGGTTTATGGTTTGTGAAAGGTAGATTGCAAGTTTGTGCAATGTGGAATTTCTTGGCACAAAAGGGAACAAAGAACAAGTTTCTGGTTTGAGTGTTTTTTGAGGGGGGAATGTTGAGGTTTTATTGTGTGTTTGAGGCTTATAAAGAGCCCCTATTTATAGGGAAAGAGTTTATGATTGATTTTCTACAGAACTGCAAGTGGTTTGGTTACTTGGTTTCGTTGAATTTCAAGGTGTAGTTTCATGATTTTGGAAGTTCCAAAGCCAAGTACAAGCATGAGGGAGTTGTTGGAAAGTTTAGACATTTTTCTTCTGCAGAAAGAAAAGGTTTGGCTCAGAAGAAACAAGTTAGAAGCTCAAGGAGGGTTGACATTGTGATTAAAGTGGCTTTATGAGAATGGAAGTGATAACTTTGTGCCAAAAATAGAAAGAACTAGTGAACAAAGTCATAACCACTTGGGTAATGCACCAAAAGCAAGTGTAATATTCTAATTTAAGTGTGATTTGAAATTTAAGTAGGTTGTAGTTAAGTATTATGCATAATCCATTTGAATTTGAAACTTGCTTCTTGGTGAAAATGGCCAAAATCTCAAATGTGGGAGGCTAACTTTATCTCTTCGAAACTCCTAGCTCAAAAATGCTATGGAGGATTTCTTGTAATTTTTGAAAAGCCCCAAACATGACCTACAATTTTCATGCTTTATTAATGTTTTGAATCCCAAGGGATCATGGTGAAAACTGGCTCCAAGGATTGGTACTTTCAATGAACAAAAATAGTCTTGGAAAAAATTCTAAGTGTTGGAAGATTTTTCCAAACTTGAGGGCACCATAACTCAAAATCTAAGCACTTTTTGGAGATGGGCTCAAATTGACAAAGTTTTTGTATATTGTTGAAAATTCTAGCAAGCACACGATGGATGTTATTACCAGAGTTATAACATCCACTGTGACATCTGCTACTTAACAGCTAATAATCAGTAATAATAAAAGCAGTAAATAACACAGTAGTTGTTTACCCAGTTCAGTGTCAACAACACTTACATCTGAGGGCTACCAAGCCAGGGAGGAAATTCACTATTAGTAGAATCAATTCAGAGTTAAACCTCCAGTTTACACTCCTCACTTAATCCCTACCCAATGACACTTCAACCTAGAGACACTCTAGACCTGAGTATACCCACTCACTCCCCCTCAATCACACAACAGTGATATCAAACAATTACAGAAGACAATATGAAGAGACACTTCATACACACCTTGATCTTGCTTCACAACTTTGATCAAGGAACTCACACACTCTTGCTTCACTGCTTTGAGTGAGACACAACCTAGAATCTACCTAACCAATGCAACCATCAACCAGACAATTGCTTGGATTACAAGTATTCCTAAACAGACTTCACACGTGAAGACTAGCCTTCTTCACTCACAAGGACTCTTAATTAGTACTCGCTAATCTTCTATTAAGAGCTGCTGTTCAGGATTGCATCTTCTGATCTTCATAGCAGCTATCAGTCCTCTTGGGCCTTGGTGCATAAAATAGGTTTTATCGATCACAAACCTAATTTCAATGATCTACACACTTGCCACTTAATTCAGGGATCCTTTAGTTCGCCTAGGGCTTCTAGAAAATCTCCTAATATCCAGCTTGAGCTCCTATTTTGTTTCCTGGTTTATAGCTACCAGAAAAATAAACCTGCGCTTGATGTCATACGACCCAAGTCATAACATTGGGTATGACATCCAGTTTAACTTGCTTTTAGCTAAGACAACTTACCCTGCACTGTCCATATTATGTATGCACTAACATCAGTTATGACATACATACATGCTCTAGTGTTTTGCCACAAAATGCAGCCAACCAAGAGCACTTACAAAGTCCCCCTTTGACAATTTTTTTTGGCTAAAACACTCTGTCATTAGATCAGAGATTTAGATAGCAGAAGAGTTATGATTTGTCCTATCATGCAGGATAGTTGCTAGCTCAAGCCTCTCTGAGTCCTCACAGTTAGCTCTTATTGTTAGCTCACTCTGTTAACCATCTGGTAGTTACCACTACAGATGTCACATCTATTTGAGTAACACACAGAGTTACTCCCCCTCAACTGATGCACTTTATCAGTTGAACACTTCACCTGCACACACATCAGTCACAAATCCAAGCATCCATCCTATGGATGTCCAGACATTCAGAATGACCTTCTGAAGTCACACACACCTATGTTACTCCCTCTAAAGAGTTGCACAAGACTCTATGCTATTATCATGCAGACACATATTCATCCAGTCTGCTCTGGATGTTATGACCTTCAGGATAACATCCTGAAGTGCACACACAAGGTTTGCTCCTAGTTCTAACATACATTCATTCCTATCCAGGCTAGACATGCATATCACTTCAATTCTAACAGCACTATCAGCTGTTAACACACATTTCATCAGTTGCACCTGTGGTTACACCTACAAGCATGCAAGTCTAGTATCATATGCACAAAGGCACATATGTTCAAGCCAGTTTTCCTTGTTCTCCTTGTTCTTCCACCTGTTGTACCTGCCTTGCTCATACTGTTCTCACATATTATTCTCTCCCCCTTTTTAGCCATAAATTAAGATCTAACTAATGACTGAACATAGATCAAAAGTGTAACATAACAATTTTGAAGTGCACATTAAACTAACTGCTCATAGAGAGCATCACACAACCAGTGCAATTCTTGCGGTCAAATAGGTCTAACCAAAAGAACTCCCACAAAAAAACATCAATGCAACAGTTCACAAAGCCAGCTCAGCAACAATCATCTTGAGCTTCATAGCACTTCATCAGCATATGTCATTCTTCTTCTTCAGATGCAGAACTGGACCTACCATTGTCAGATTCTCCATCACTAGTCTCCTCATCCTCCGGGGATCCATCTTCATCACTGTTCTCTCTCTCTCTCTGAATCAGCTGCCTGACTATCACTCTCTTCTGCACCATCATTTTGCCTATCCACATCAGTGAATTCAACATTTTCATTTTGCTCAAGGGTCTTGATTAGTGCTTCAAGAGTTCTTTTCCTCACATCCAGCTCCTGACATGTTTCCTTTAGTTTGACAATCACTTATGCTTTTCTTGATGTAGACTGGGCTGTCTCAGCTTATGTTGCAACAATGTCAGGAACATGAGTTCCAATAAACAGCTTGGGATGAAATGATAAGGGGCTTTCTCGTTTGCTTGCAGCATCACTCTTTTTGAGAATGTTTAGATACTGTTTCAAAATTATGCCACATATGAGTGAAGGGAATGCAATGGGGCCCTTGATGCTATAGCTGCCTACATGCTTCATAGTTTGATAAAAAACATATGTTCCAAAATCAAATTTGGCCTTGGTCCCAATAACATAGATGATCTTTCCAAGAACAGTTTCCACAGTAGATTTATGGTTTGTGGGCACCCAATTTGCTGCTCCAATCTTATGCAACATAGCATATTTGACACTCAATTTGCTGGCAACTAGCTTTCCTTTGGATGGCCATCTTTGTACTTGGTTGCCTGTTATCACTTGGCACATTTTGTTTTCTGAAACAGTTACACCAGGACGAGCTCTATCTGACCTTCCCAGATATTTATTGATTGTTGTTGGAGTAAAAGTAACGCACTCCCCTCTTACATGCACCTTGCCAAACTCTTTAGATTTCTTGTCAGCACATTTCTCTGAGAGATTAACTATGAATTCTTTGACAAGTAACTCATAGCATGGAGAGAATTCACTATCTGTTTTCATCAATCCTGCATCATTAATGAGTTTCATGATTTCTTTACTCTCAAGAACATTCTGTCCCAGCTCCTTTTCCACTGCCAGCCTTTTCTGAACAACATACTTCCATCTATTAACACATGAGGGGTAATGAAATGAAATGTTGTCAATTGGAACTTCAGGGACCTTTTCAGCCAGTTTGCTCTTGGAGGGTTTCTTCTTATTTTAGATGTCAGTGACATCCTCAGCAACATCAGACTTAGTCTCTGATTTAGTACCAAATTTAACCTTTCTCTTCTTGGTGACTACTTTGCTCCAGGCTTTGGGAGGTCCAACTTGTCTTCTTTTAGTTCTAGCTTTCCTCGAGGGAGTGTCATGTTCAGCTGTCTTCTTTGTGAGGTTGTCTTGCTCAACAACCTGTTCAACTGCCTTTTTCTTAGGGGAACCTTGTTCAACCACCTTTTTATCTTTGCTTGTCATAAGCCTTTTGGCTATGCCAGGATTGATGTTTTCTATTAAATCATTATCAAGATATTCATCAAGGTCCACCAACTCCACATTCTTGGTGCCTTGCACATCATCACCTCCACCATCAGAGACTACACCCTTGTTCTTCTCTTCCGATGTATGATATTTCAAGGTTCCAACATTGGACATAACATCACTTTGATCATGCACAGTTGGGCCAGACCCCTTATTGATGGGTGGAATGGGGATGTTCAGAGCCCTAGCTACCATGCCAGTAATGATGTTGTGCGTTTTCTTGGCTCCATCATCATTAACATCAGAAGTTGCAGGAGTAGGAGTTTTACCTTAGACAAGGTCTTTGGACCTTCTTGCATGTTGGCTCCTTGGATTTTTTACCAGAACCCATTATGGAGTCATGATGCGCAGAGGTGCTATTTCAAGCACTGAGTTAGGGTTGCTTGACTCAGTTCCTATCTCAGACTCGTTGGTGGGTATGTTCTTGGAGGGAGAGGATTTTGGTGAATGTTGAGACATTGTACAAGACATTGATCATTTGAGCAGGGGTTTCCGTTTGTTGGAGGCTGTAGGGAAGATGGGCAGTTTGATAGTGAACCAAGTGGTGTAGACGTTTGATGTGTAGGGGTTCAAAAGATGATATGGCAAATGAGGAGGGAACTTAATGTATTGACTAATCAGTAAATCGTTGAATTTTAAGTTATAGTTCCCTATTCCCATTAATTGCTATAACTCACCATTACTCAAGGGCCTTAATTTTTGTAGATCATTTTTAACTTTATGGTCCTTGACACTTCTTGCACCAATTTCTGCCCTATTCATTGCATAATCATCAGGTAATGCATGAATCCATTTACACGGGCTACCTCTGAGCATGCCTCCCTTGAACTCACATGGACTTGGTTGAATAGTGCGATGGATGTCACAGAACAAGGTCATGACATCCGAAGTGACATTGCTTCTTTTAGGCAAGGTAGCATCCATGGACTCCATCAAGTTCCAGTATAGCCTATCTAGCTTTCCCTGATGACCAATGTATGGGTCTCCCTTCTTGGCTTGCTTCCCTCTATGAGGTTTCTTGCATCCTGTCCTTCTTTCTAAGGCATACTTTGAAGATCTTCTTACTGATGTGTTGGATCTTCTTTGTTGTCTGTCTTTCACCAGCCATACTTTTTCCCTAGTTTCCTTTTTCTCCAGGTTATTGAGGATACTTCTGGGCTCCCATAGGTAGCAATTGTTCATTGCTCTGGATCCCCTCATTTATTCCTCACCTTCTTCATTGACAACCACACACTTATCCTTTGAAAAGTGGAATTTTAAGCCTTGATCACATAGCTGACTTATGCTTATTAGGTTAACTGTCAGTCCTTTAACCAACAAGACATCCTTCAATTTTGGGGATTTAAGTCTGTCAAGTTGTCCAACACCTGTGATTTTTCCTCTAGCTACATCACCAAAGGTTACATGACTGGATGTATGAGGGTTGAGTTTTGTCAAGAGATCCTCAGCTCCAGTCGTATGTCTGGAACAACCACTGTCAAAGTACCAATCCTCTTGGGTTGGCTTCCTTATAGCAGTGTGAGCTGCTAATGCCATATTCTTGGTAACCCAATGTCTTTGCCTATTAGGAGCACCTTTCTTAGTTCTTGCTTGATGCTGCCTTTTGACATGAGCTCTCTGTTCTTGCTGAGGATGACTAGGAAATCCATGCAGCCAGTAACATACAGATTTGATATGACCAAGTTTTCCACAGTGGTAACATCTATACCCTTGGAATCTACCTTTGACTTGATTCCCGTTTCTGTTAGTAGGATGTTATGACATTGGTCGTGACATCCTTTTTGGCTTCTGGACCTCAGGTTGTAGTCTTTTGAGTTTTAGCACATGATTTTGTTTATCAACAAATCCTAGTCCAGACCTATCTCCTGAGGTTTGTCCACTCTGAAGGATTTCCTCCAGGGTGTCAGTCCCAGAATTGAGCATCCTTATGGATTTTGCCATTTGATCCTTCTTACTTTTCAACTCCTTTACTTCACTTCTGAGTGTGTCTATTGTGGCTAGATGCTCTCTCTTTTCATCTTCTAACTCCTTGATGATTTTCTTCTGTTGCTCTCCTTACTGAACCAGTTATGTGCTTCTGATGTGAAGCTTTTTGTATGAGGCTGCAAGCTCCTCAAAAGACAACTCTTCATCACTTGAATCATCATCAGAGATGCACACACTGTTAAGAGTAATGACATGTTTAGCTGATTCCTCTTCTGATCCACTGTCTAAATCTTCATCAGACCAAGTGACTGTTAAGCCTTTTCCCTTCTTTTTGAGGTATGTGGGACATTCCATTCTGATATGACCATATTCCTCACACTCATGACACTGTACTCATCTGCTTTGGCTGACTTTATCTTCAGAATTCTCATTATCTGAAGGCATGCTTTTGGTATACGGTTTAGACCTAGCATCTATCCTTTTGACCAGTTTGTTGAACTATTTTCCAAGCAAGGCAAGTGCTTCAGGCAGATTCTCCTCCTTTTCACCATTTGTATCAGCTGTGTTTGAGAAAAGAGCTATGCTTTTGTTCTTTATCTCCACAGCCTGATCACTCATTCTCATTTCAAAGGTTTGAAGGGAACCAATGAGTTCATCCACTTTCATGTGGCATATATCTTGGGCTTCTTCAATGGCTGTTACTTTCATGGCAAACCTTTTAGGTAGTGACCTTAGAATCTTTGTTACAAGCTTCTCTTCAGTCATCTTTTCTCCTAGAGCTCCTGAGGTGTTTGCAAGTTCAAGTACATTCATGTAAAATTCATGAATGGTCTCATCTTCCTTCATTCTTAGACCTTCAAATTTGGTGGTCATCATTTGAAGTCTTGACATTTTAACCTTGGAAGTTCCTTCATGAGTAGTTCTGAGAGTGTCCCAAACATCCTTTGCTAGTTCACAGTGGTGTACCAGCCTGAAGATGTTTTTATCTATGCCATTGAACAAGGCATTCAATGCTTTAGAGTTTACAAGAGCTAAGGCCTCTTGCTCTTTGTTCCATTCCTCTTCAGGAATCAACACATCTACTCCATCCTTGTCAGTCTTCACAGGATGTTTCTAGCCTGAATTCACAACTCTCCAAGCCTTGTAGTCTATAGATTTAAAGAATGTAATCATCCTTGGTTTCCAATAATCATAATTAAATCCATCCATAATTGAAGGTCTATTAGTGAAGCCTATATCTTTATCCATAGTACCAGAATTTTTTTCCCTATATCTCACCCAGATTTAAACAGGCAGGGTGCCTGCTCTGATGCCAATTGAAAATTCTGGCAAGCACACGATGGATGTTATTACTAGAGTTATAACATCCACTGTGACATCTGGGGGCTACAGTAGTTATTTACCCAGTTCAGTGTCAACAACACTTACATCTGAGGGCTACTAAGCCAGGGAGGAAATTCACTATCAGTAGAATCAATTCAGAGTTAAACCTCCAGTTTACACTCCTCACTTAATCCCTACCCAATGACAGTTCAACCTAGAGACACTCTAGACCTGAGTATACCCACTCACTCCCCCTCAATCACACAATAGTGATATCAAACAATTACAGAAGACAATATGAATAGACACTTCATACACACCTTGATCTTGCTTCACAGCTTTGATCAAGGAACTCACACACTCTTGCTTCACAGCTTTTAGTGAGACACAGCCTAGAATCTACCTAACCAATGCAACCATCAACCAGACAGTTGCTTGGATTACAAGTATTCCTAAATAGACTTCACATGTGAAGACTAGCCTTCTTCACTCACAAGGACTCTTAATTAGTACTCTCTAATCTTCTATTAAGAGCTGCTGTTCAGGATTGCATCTTCTAATCTTTATAGCAGCTATCAGTCCTCTTGGGCCTTGGTGCATAAAATAGGTTTTATCGATCACAAACCTAATTTCAATGATTTGCACACTTGCCACTTAATTCAGGGATCCTTTAGTTCGCCTAGGGCTTCTAGAAAATCTCCTAATATCCAGCTTGAGCTCCTATTTTGTTTCCTGGTTTATAGCTACCAGAAAAACAAATCTGCGCTTGATGTCATACGACCCAAGTCATAACATTGGGTATGACATCCAGTTTAACTTGCTTTTAGCTAAGTCAACTTACCCTGCACTGTCCACATTATGTATGCACTAACATCAGTTATGACATACATACATGCTCTAGTGTTTTGCCACAAAATGCATCCAATAAAGAGCACTTACAATTGTGATGGCTTCCATTTTATCTTTGGAACATAAAGATTGGATGTGTAGATTGAAAGTTATGACTTTCCAAAGTTGGCACCAAATAAGGGTTTTTCTTCCCATACTTTGAAATTTTTCAATTCTTCCACTTTGCCCTTTTTGTAAGAAACCTCTCAATTCTTAATTTTTCATGCTTAAACTCAATGATCAAACACTTCTTGATGAAATTTGGCTTGAGGAATTCAAATTTGACCAAAAATCCCAAAAGTCAAAGAGTTGACTTTGTCAGATAAAGCTTGTGTATCAAATGAATTCAACTGTGTGATCTTCAATGATCTTGCATTCTTGAAATTTTCAAACATCATGTATGGACTCCAAGGATGTATTTGAGCATCTTGAATCGTGTCCCAAGGCTTGTGGTCATGCTTTTATCAAAAGTCAAAGGCACAGTTGACTTTTTCTAATAAAACCCTAATTTGGGGCCAGATGAATTTTAGCTTCCAAGAACTTGTAACAAGACTAATTTGCATTTAATTCTTGAATAAAAGGCCTCTTGAGTGTATGCACACTTGGTATGTTAATGATCAATCCAAGACATTGACTGATCAAGTGAAGATCCTGTTGTGCAAAACCCTAATTCACATGAAACAAGACAAAAGGCAATTTGAACAATATTAGGATTAACAATGCAATGTGATATGCCCCTAGAATGATGATGACATCTAGGGTCAAAATTTTAGGTATGAAAAATATTTATGCTTGACAAATGGCACGAAGTAGGTGGCATGTATCATCTCCTTAGAGGAAAGATCGAAGTAATCTGATGCATGTAGCCACGCGAAGGCGGAGCCATGATGAAGAAAGTTATGGGGAAGTGGGAGATTCATTTTTTTGAGGTGACGGTTAAGAGAAATTCCATGATGATAAAAACATCAATCCATTAGCTGAATAGTGTCTGAGAAGGTAAAAAATGCCCTTATCTCCTAGTTCGTCGAAAGAGGCCTTTTTTGGGGGAAATTTGTTAGTTGGGATTTTTGACAAGGTCAAAAACCTCAGCACGAGTCAAAGTTAAAGACACATGGACCTTTGATGATGTGTATGTGCTCGGGGTCTCGAGTGAAGGAAAATAGGACCTAGTATTTTTTAGGAATTTTTTGGAAACATTTCGACAACAATGTTCTCGACAGCATCAAATGCATCGAAGAAGCGGTTATTCAAGCGCACAAGTATCACGTTCAAATATAAGTAACTACTTTTAAGTTCCATTCTGAAGAACACGTGGAGGCAATTCAGAAGAAAAATTCATGCAGACTTCTATGTGGCGAAAGCTGAAGGTGTGAACATTAGGAGCAATTATTTCATGCTAGTATAAATAGGAATTTCATTTGTAGAATGTGGGGTGTTCATTTCATTACAAAATCTCACTTACACTCGAAGTACCAACATTTAGAGAAAAGAGTTATCACTGAAAGAATGTATGAACCTTGCAACACCACTTTTAATTTAATGCAAAGTCTTTAAATTCAATTTACTATTCTTTCCCAGTTACTTTCACTTTTATTCAATTGTCATGTCTTTTTGCTTTGGTTTCTTACAATGTTTCTTACTTTCACTACTGTCAAAATCTACATTTTACCACCTTTTAATCACTATTTCGACCAAGACGAGATCAGTCTTTTCTCAATTGAAAATTATAAAACAAGGTCTTAGCACTATGTCCTAGGATTCTCCAGTTGATCTTGCAAGTAACCTTTATTAAGAGACTAGCGATTATTTATCAATTTTCAGTGTAAACACAAGGCCAAGCTAGTTTTAGTCCATTGTGTCATATAATGCTCACCCATCAACATTTCAAATATGATATGTCAAGAAAACCATGCATGTGCCAAATGAAATGATGGAATGTTATACTTTCCTTGCTTAATCTCTGAAATTTGCGAGAGACACGAAGTGCCTGAGAAGCCTACTGATGAAGTTTAAAACCATGCTAGTTTTACTCCACTGTGTCACATAATGCTCACCCATCAACATTTAAAATATAATATGTCAAGAAAACCATGCATGTGCCAAATGAAATGATGGAATGTTATACTTTCCTTGCTTAATATCTGAAATTTTCAAGAGATACAAAGTACCTAAGAAGCCTACTGATGAAGTTTAAAACCCTCCATCAGGTTTTAACAAGGTTGTCATTCTTCTTTAGTCAATAAAGAAGAACTCTTGAGTGAAACTCTACAACAAATACAAAGTGACCAACGAGAGTTCTACAGATTTGTGAGGAAGCAACATATGTGGCCCAAGAGGCTGTACTATTTACACAAAGGGGAGTGATGAATAGGCCTCTTATTTTTCCTAAACACATCTTAGAAGAACCACCAAAAGAGGCAAAACAAAAGCACTAGGAGCATCACCCTCGCAGGAAAGCCAAAGAAAAAGGGATCCTGAATAAGAAAAATAAGGAAGACAAGGGTAAGAAGTAACATGTATCTTTTCCAAAGGATACTAATTTGCCAAAGGCGACCTATGGCGTGACACTAAAATCCCCAACAACCTTGAAAAAGAAGAGAGCAAAAATTAATGGCAAGAAAGCAAAAAATCCCTCAAAGAAGAATAGATAAAAGGAGCATAAAGTAAAAAAGGAGTTTGACATCAACAAACTAGTAGGGGAAGAAGTTGATAAAGAAATTTAAGTAGAATAAAAAGATTCCAAAATGAATATGAGGAGACAATTGATGACCTGATTAAGCAAGCTGACAAAGATAGTGAGGAGATCAATGAGAAGGTTAATGAAGAGGCAAAGGTAGGTGATGAAGATAGAAACAAAGAAAGAACAAATGAAGAGGATGATCAAAATGAAGAAATGGTTGAAAAGATGATGAACCTACTGATGAACTAACCCAATAATATAGGGAAAAATTTGTTATTTTGCAGGATCGACCTGAAGCAGGTCAAGAAGAAGCTGAATTAGAAAACTTAGAAAGCAAGAAAGGAAATAATGAAAGGCACTAACAAAATGATGATGATGAAGAGGATATAGAAATCCCTTATCACTTCAAAACACCTAAGGAATAGGCACAATACCAAATGGGTGAATTAGTGAAGAGCACTGACCCTGACGTGCCATAGATTGGAATGATAGGGACTACAAAGAAGTTAAGAAAGTGATGAGATTGCGGAAGAGTTTTGGCGTGCCAGAGAGTCCAACAAAGATAAAAAGTCCTAATAAAGAAAATAGCCCAACTAAGGTGAAGAATCTAGAGAAAAGGAAAAAAGCCCAAAGAAAACTGAGAAAAAAAGTTTCCCTCCTGACACAATAGAAAGTGTCATAGAGCCCCCACCAGTAGAGCAAGAGAGGACCACTAAGTCCTCTCCAAAAATGAAGAGCAAGAAGACGAAATATGTTGTTATTCCTGATGGAAATGATGAGTCAAAGGGCTAGAAAAGAAGGACAAAAGAGAGGAGATGTGAAAAGAGAAAGAGGACAAAAAAGCACAAGGAATCAGGAAAAGCAGCAGGCTTTAGGCCTACCTGGTATAAAAAATGTTTAAGTCCTTAATGCATGTCTGTTTTAATTAAAAAATGAAAAATTTAACTAATTCAATCTTCTATCGACAAAATTTCTAAAATTTAAAATTTTCTAAGTAAGGAACCATTAAGAAATGTTAGAAATAAAACCTTAAGATATATAAAAATAGTTCTACACAAGTTTGTAACTTGGCAAAGTGATGAACCCCTTTCACACCAAAAGAAGTCAGAAAAGTGGCTAGTCTTATAAATATTTGGTATTGTTTTTAATTATGAATTAAGCTTGGTCGTAGGATTTAGTTTAGTGGAGGAAACACTAGTAATTAAGGATAGCTAAGTGGACTAATTCATTCACCATAAGAAACTTGGAAAATTGCAATGGTTCATTTTGGTAAGTTACGATGATTAGAACTATCGTAATTCGCAAGTTACGATGGTTGCAGTTCTGTCTCGGAAACGTGCATCGGGAAGCTGTATTGCGACAATTGTTAAAACTGTCACACCAGCTGTCGTTCTCACTCACGACAATTAGGGAACTGATATAAACTGAATATTACGACAGTTTTAACCGCCATCAATTTTATATTAGGTTTTGTAATTACTAGAAATCCACAGGTAATAGCGCAAGTAAATTTGCATGAAATTCCAAACCCGCAGGTAAGTCCGCAACTACTGTATTTCTAAAATTAAAAAAATATATATTTATTTATTAAATTGAGACATCCTTTATATACTTGTCATCAGAAATTTTGGTAATTTATAAAACAATTACAAAATCTCAAAGCAAAGTATTTGGGTTTTGACACACAATTATATATGCAGACCTGACAAAAAATGCTCTATACATTCAGATCTTTCACAATTAAAAGGGTTCATCTAGTTCACATTTTTGTACATACTAAGAAATGGACACAATATAAACTAAAACACATATTCCATGTGATGGAAACTTCTAAGTAGTGAGCCATATATAGACGGAAATACAAAGATGCCACTGGATCCCTAATCCTCTTATCATCTTCACTAAGCGTTAGAGGTTGTCCATAGGCTGGTCGAGAATAAAATGAAGGCTAGCTGAAGCACTAAATCAAGCTGCTGATCTGTTGCACCCCAAATTTGTCCTACCTTTACATAGTTTCTAGTGCCACTTTATTTCGAATGAATAAAATGGCACAATTGGCAAGAGACCGTGTGTAAGGAGTTGTGAGTGTGAGAGGTTGAGAGTTCGAATTCCACCTTCTTCACTTTTTGTTTTGTTTCTTTTATTTTTATTCTAACTTTTCTATTTTCATAAAAAAAAAATAACAAAATAGTTTTTTATTATTTAATTATTATTTTCGTATTTTATTTAAATTATTTTTTTAAAAATATTATTTTTTCACTTTTTTTCATATTATTCACAAAAACATCCAAAAATCATAAAGTTAAAAATATTAGAAAAAATTTTATTCTTTTTATAATATTTTTAAAGTTTAGTAAATAAATAGGGTTTTAAGTTTATTTTAATTTGTTTAAATTTTATTTAGTTTTGACTAATTCTTTAAGTTGGGCTTTAAAGTGGGCATTAGGTTAGAGTTAACCCTAATTTGTACCTATATAAACATGAGTTGCATTTGAGAAAAAGAGGAAGGAGACAAGAAAAAACGGTGGTCGTTCTCACAACTTATTAGAAAAAGGAGGAACCCACACCTAAAATTAAAACCTTCTTTTTTTTTAAGTATTAAAATTAACATTTTTTTTTTTATGTTAAAATTAAGTTTTAAAGATTAAAAATTAAAACATGTTAGAAAGGGTTAAAAAAAAATTTTAACTAGAATTTTGTTTAAAATTTTAAAACTAACATTCTTTTAAAGTAAAACTAACGAGTTTTTTTAAATGTAAACTTCTTCTTTTAAACAAAACTTATGATTAGAGTTTTTTATTTTAATTTAAGATTTTCTCTTTTAAAAATTAAAATTAAAACTTTTCTTTTTAAATTAAGATTAAAACTTTCTAAAGATAAAAAGTTAAAACTAAAGTTTTGTTTATTTAAAAATTAAAACCTTTTAAAATTAAGACTAAAATTTTAATAAAAACAAAATATAAAAATTAACAAAACAATAATAAAAATTCCAAATTGCATTTTCGTGTTTCTTTTAATATAAACTGTGTTTGCCATATTTCCGTCTAACTTTTCACTAATGTTCTATGTTTCTCTCCTCAAATTATACATAGATTCCGATTCATATTTATTTCAATTTATTTTGTTCCATGGATGTAATTTACGCGAGGCCATGGTCGCGGTTTTATTTTATCTTTCTTTTTTTTGGGGATTTGTAATTTACGCGAGTGATCGTCGCGGCGCTTTCTTTACTTTCTGCATTTTAATTTCTGCCATATAATATCTTGCCATGTTTGCATAATTTACCGTTAAAATCTTCCGAAGGATTAGGTCTAGCTATTTGACCGCCGAGTCAATAACCCTAACCTTTGACATTTCAAAACCCTAATAGCCTAGGTGTCCCGCCGTGGACGAAAACGCCCTTTACCCTAGCATTAAGTCAAAGAGTCGTCGTACTCTGCTTTAGGGTTTCTCGCCGTGGAATTCCTAATTTAACCCTAATTTCATTTAACAAATTCAACTTAGAAATAGGAGTTTTAAGACTCCACATAAGCGTGTGCTTAAGATACGTTTATTCCCCATTGAAACCTTGACCACAGTCAAGAAGTTTCTAACCTCCCTTTCGAGGGAAACTACAATTACTCTGATTCCATTCTCGTCAGGATATGTAGGCACAAGATGCGATGTCTTGCCGAGTAAACTTAGGACTAACCCTTAGGTATTTTAGGTCACTCTATCCCTTAGCAATATATTTCAAATAGATAATAAAATAAAAAAAAGCATACAATAAACAAAAGGTTCCTGTAGAGTACTACAAAAGTTTAGGGTGCTAGTACCTTCCCTAAGCTTAACCAACCCCTTACCTAGATCTCTCCCCGCATTGTCTTTACGATGCAAAATTAGGTTTTCCTCTTTTGACCTTTTCCTTCGGATAAATCAAAGAGCGGTTATGAACTAAAGATGCGATTCAAATTAATTAATAATTTGATATCATATTCTAACCGCAACAGAAAATGGCGACTTCACTGGGGACCCTCCTAATTTTTAAGGGTTGCCCCTATTTTGTTTATTGTATGATATTTCTATTTTATTTTATTATCTGTATATATTGTACCTTGCTTGGGGTATCTTTGTTGTGAGATAAGTCCTACACCCGGACTTTAGTGACATTATTATAGGAAGGTGATATATTCGACGATGCTTATAGGGAGTGATTCCCGACCAAGCTGACTTGAGAATCACCGCTCAGTTGAGACCCTTTCGAAAATGGTTCGGTTGAACGAGTATTCGTAAAAACTTTTACTATTGTCGATTGGAGTCCGTGATACTGGGGACCGTAGTACCTTAACACCACTTTGGCCTTATCTAGGACGTAGTGCAAGGACTATGAGGGAATATTCCCAAAATAGTTGCTACGCGATACTACACTCAAAAGAGGCTCTCTCGAGGATATTATTAACCACCGAGTCAATTGGGAAACTGATAATATCCGAAAGATGGACTGATGACTTTGGGCACCTCTTTAGAACCTTGTTCTGCAGGTACAACTACCCCATAGTACATACATTTTGGGAAGGGTAGACCTTAACTCCATTCATTGTTCCTCTAACCTAGGACTTTGTTGTTTGTGTGTATTTGTGAATGGCATTCATAAAACATCATTCCTAGTTTCAAGGAATTCAACAGTCCTTTGCGAATTCAAAAGTCCTACATTTCAAAGTTTAAAACTGTTTCCAACTTTCCTAAAAAAGAAATGTTTGCAATCGACCGTTGAAGTTCTTGAAACTATTGCATTGCATTAGCATCATGTCTTGCATGGCATCTTTCCCCGGGTTTCTCATGTCAAGTTGTCTTTATCTTACAGTGTTTCATTGAGTCGTCAAGCTGATTCCTCGACACAGATATCAGACTAGAGCTAACTATAGACGCCAAATGTCAGAACAAGAGGAACATAATGCGGAGGTCCGAATGGATATTGATGAGTTGAAAGCAGGCATGACCAGGCTTATCGAGATGCTTCAAGTGTTGATTGCCAGAGGAGAGCAACCTCAGAGGACTGTCATTCAGGAAGTTTCAAGTGTTGATCCACCTCTTGTTTCATTGCCCCCCTCTACTTGGGCGGAGTTTGGTTTACCTCATAACTACTCTCCACATATTGCATCTGCCGCTACGATTGGTCAGACTGTCAGACCGGTTTTTCAAGCTCCTGTCCTTACCGAGGCCCAACCTGTGGTCCACACGGTTAACCAGACTGTCCAAGCTCCCGTTGAGAATCCTCCCTATGAGTACAATGTTGCCGGTGTTCAAGAAGATTTTGTTGAGCCTGAGATCACTCGTGAACAGTTTCAGATCATAAACAAGAGACTCCAAGTTGTCGAAGATGTTGATTTCTTCAACGTTGATGCCGATAATATGTGCCTAGTTTTTGGTCTTGTTTTGCCTTCCAAGTTCAAGACTCTTGAGTTCGTGAAGTATCAAGGTCATTCATGTCCAAGAGCCCATCTAGTCATGTACTTCCGAAAGATGGCAGCTTACACCAACAATCAGAAGTTGCTCATCCATTGCTTTCAGGATAGTTTGAGTGGTGCTTCTCTTAGATGGTATATGAACTTAGAGCATAACAGTGTCCACTGCTTCCAAGATCTCGCCAACGCTTTTATGAAGCAATACAAATACAATTTGGATATGGCTCCCGATCGCCGTCAGCTTCAAAGTATGTCTCAGAAGGAAAAAGTGTCGTTCAAGGAGTATGCTCAGCGTTGGAGGGAGTTAGCTTACCAAGTCGAACCCCCTATAGCAGAGAAGGAACTGACAGGAATATTCATGGATACTTTGTCTCCTTTCTATTGGGAAAAGATGATTGGGAGTGTCTCTTCAAGCTTTACAGATTTAGTAACTATTGGCCAAAGGTTAGAAGAAGGGTTGAAAAATGGTAAGGTATCCAAAGCTGCCGAATATTCTAATGGGGCAAAGAAATCCTATGGGAATTTCCATAAGAGGAAGGACGAGCAGACCAATGCTATCATGACTGAATCAAGAAAGCCTCGCCAGGGATCTCAACCTGTTGTTGCTCCACAGCCAGTTTAGACCGCTCAACGTCTAGTTATTAGACAAGACCAGTCTCGAAATAGGAACCAATTTGATCCTATTCCCATGACTTACACAAAACTTTATCCTTACTTGGTTCAACGAGGGCTGATTACTACCACGACTTTACCACCTCCTAATCCTCTTCCAGCTGGATTCAGGGCTGATCTCCAGTGCACTTTTCATGAGGGTGCTTTAGGCCACGACTTGGAACATTGTTTTGCACTGAAAGCCAGAGTGCCTGAGTTAATGAGGGATGGAATACTTGATTTTAAAGATAATCCTCCAAATATCCAGAAAAATCCGTTTCCAGCACATCAAAAGTGAAGCTTCAGGCTGACCCCAGAGGATGGCTCACTGATTTAATCATTAGGCTTTTGTTTCTCATTGTTTGTATTTTCCTTATTTTATTAGTTGTTTGCTTTCGAACTATGTTTGTATTTTTATATTAATGAATTGAGCATTGCAAATTTTGATTTAATTCATTTTATCTATTATTTTCATCTCTATGCTTTATCTTTCAAATATTTACTTTTGTCCGAATTTTCGGTATGCAAAGATTGGAGGGAGGATGACGAAAACGTTATACCCATAACTGCTGTCAGTATGCTTTCAATCAAACTTTGTTGACGATATAAGGCATTGTTTAGATCCCCAAACACTGGAGAAATAAGGAAGTTATCCTCTTGTCACCCCCTTCGAGCTTAGAAGTTGGAGTTTCTTTCTTTACAAAAAAAACGCAATTTTAACCTTGGAGCATGGGTAGCTCTCAGTAACTTGGTTGTGTTTTCCTACAATACGCCTTTCATATAAAGGTCACACTCACAATTTTCCTTCGCACACAGCAAGTAAGTGTTGAAGATGTTTTTCAATCAGAAGTCGATGATGGTTCACCGTGATCATTAAGCTAGGCAGTCACTTCCTTTCAAAAAAAATCAAAAGAAAAGCCCGATAAGTCAAAACCTATGAAGGAGACTTATGCAAAATTGGGGCATCCCGTTGACTGTAATCTTCATAAGAAACAGTTCAAGCAAAAGTTATGGATAATAAAAAGAGGAGATCTTTAAATCCTTACCCTGAAAATCCTCAATGTCAAAAGAACCATATGTCGTAAAGAAGCAGTGGCTGCCTTTTCGTAGGTCCCTTGACTTTTGAACCATCCCTACTACCATCAGTGCAATTCCTAACCTATAGGAACCTGAATGCATAATATGAGTTAACTGAGCATAGGACTGAAGATTATCACGTAGATTGGGTGGGAACAAACAAATTTTGAGCCTTTATCCTTTGTTTCATAAACCGTGAACCAGACCACGTTACAACCCTCAAAAGACCTAATTGAAACAAGGATATTTTGAAAGCATGCTACAGCAAGGTTGCGTAAGCTGACTCCTAAAGATCTTTGTTAATCATTTATTTTGGTCGTGTACCTGTATTAAACTTTGAGTGTCCTGGACCGCCGCGTTCTAACCAAAGACTCATTTATTTTTCATCTTTCAAAAATAATTTTGATTTCAAAAGTTGCATGAACTTTGCATTACCATGTTTGTATGAATATTTTTGTTTGCAAACTAGCTTTCCTCTAAGGAATTTTCAAACAATCGAGAAACTTGGTCAAGTGATCCTATCAGGGGCAAAGTCTTCTCAGATCTGGTTTATCCATGAGATTTTCAAGACTCGGACTGGGGCAAACCTTCCGAGGGTACAGTAAAACAGTCATTTTTAGAATCATACAAGCTGAAGCAATTATCAGTTCATCTGTAATGGATAATTTAATCTGGGGCAGTTTACTTGAAAGATCTTCAAGCGGCTTTCCATCCTTCCTATGAGGACCATCAACCTGATTACGATTTAGCAAGTGGCAGTGATCTCCGGGTTGAGGAATCAGTTTTCCAGTCTTGTCATCTTACCAGAAGAGTCGAGCCTTGTCGTCGACATCTGCATTTGCATTTGATCATATCTCATAATATAATTCATATACATATACATATCATACCTATGCATAGCATGAATGTTTCATCCTCATTTGCATTTCTCCCGAGGTCGTGTTTTATCCAGGTCTTACCTTGTGGTCGAAGTCCAACTTACTTGGCACCTACCAAACAACTTTGTGTCGTGTCTATCTGATGTTCTTTCAGATATGACGTTTTTCTTATCCGATGGTTTTCCGGATATGCTTGTTCCTTTTACGTCTAATACTATCCTCATATATTGTGTTTATACCTTTCATTCAAAGCCATTATTGGATGTCTGGTACCCTAATTTTAATGTCTATTTCTGATGGTTTTCCAGATTGAGTCTCGTTGTTCTGATGTTCTTCCAAAACTTCGTTGTTACGTATCTGATGGTTTTCCAGATATTTTCCCTTGATTCTGATGGTTTTCCAGAATCTATCCGATGGTTTTCCGGATATGTTTCTCTTTCTGATGGTTTTCCAGATTGAGTATCTTTTATCTGATGGTTTCCCAGATATTTTCCTTCGATTCTGATGGTTTTCCAGGATTTATTCGATGGTTTTCCGGATCTGTTTCTCTTTCTGACGGTTTTCCAGATTGAGTATCTTTTATCTGATGGTTTTCCAGAATCTATCCGATGGTTTTCCGGATATGTTTCTCTTTCTGATGGTTTTCCAGATTGAGTATCTTTTTTCCGATGGTTTTCCAGATTGAGTATCTTTTGTCTGATGGTTTCCCAGATATTTTCCTTCAATTCTGATGGTTTTCCAGGATCTATCCGACGGTTTTACGGATCTGTTTCTCTTTCTGACGGTTTTCCAGATTGAGTATCTCTTATCTGATGGTTTTCCAGATATTCTTTTACGATTCTGACGGTTTTCCAGAATCTTTCCGATGGTTTTCCGGATCTGTTCTCTTTCTGAGGTTTTTCCAGACTGAGTTTTTGTTCTGACGTTCTTCCAGAACCCCTTTGTTGCTTATCTGATGTTCTTTCAGATAGGTCTTCAAAACTTGCCCCGTACATTTATTGCTTTCCTAAATGTTTCGGATTTACCTTCAGAAACTTGTCTTCATCTCATGCTCCTATAGATGTCGTCCTTTTGTTTCTGGATATAGCCCAGGGTTTATTCGATGGTTTTCCGAGTAACTCTGGTATGTTTTAGAGTTCATTCGATGTTCTTCCCGATGTCCCTGAAATTTGTTTCTTTGACCCCGAGGTTATTCGATGGTTTTTCCGAGTATCTCTGGTGTTTGTTTCTCTCTGTATAAGTTCCGATGATTCCTGAAGATCCTGCTCGATCTCTTCGCTTAAAGGAATGACCCGGAAATTCCAGCACTTGTCGTTTACCTGATCCTACCGCCGTGTGGATCCTGTGTTACCGTTTGTTCTAAAGTGACCATTGTTGCGCTATTCCACAAGTGCGTTGTATTCCCCAGTGTAGTTACTCGTCGCGTCTGTCCTCTATGTCGTCGTGTTGTCTGCATCCTTGCATTCATCATTCCATCATACGCACCATATTATATTCATAGCATTGTCAACATTATAGTTCGTGTTATTTTGTCCATATCATTGCATATCACTGCATCTAGGGGCCAAATTTTTGGTTATCTGTATTTAAATCCCTTTCACCGCGATTTCTCGAGTCTCCGCTGCTCAAATCATCCGGTAAAGCTATTTAAATAGGGGCATCTGTTGCACCCCAAATTTGTCCTACCTTTACATAGTTTCTAGTGCCACTTTATTTCGAATGAATAAAATGACACAATTGGCAAGAGACCGTGTGTAAGGAGTTGTGAGTGTGAGAGGTTGAGAGTTCAAATTCCACCTTCTTCACTTTTTGTTTTGTTTCTTTTATTTTTATTCTAACTTTTCTATTTTCATAAAAAAAAAAATATTTTTTTATTATTTAATTATTATTTTCGTATTTTATTTAAATTATTTTTTTAAAAATATTATTTTTTCACTTTTTTTCATATTATTCACAAAAACATCCAAAAATCATAAAGTTAAAAATATTCTTTTTATAATATTTTTAATGTTTAGTAAATAAATAGGGTTTTAAGTTTGTTTTAATTTGTTTAAATTTTATTTAGTTTTGACTAATTTTTTAAGTTGGGATTTAAAGTGGGCATTAGGTTAGAGTTAACCCTAATTTGTTACCTATATAAACATGAGTTGCATTTGAGAAAAAGAGGAAGGAGACAAAAGAAAAAACGGTGGTCGTTCTCACAACTTATCAGAAAAAGGAGGAACCCACACCTAAAATTAAAACCTTCTTCTTTTTTTTAAGTATTAAAATTAACATTTTTTTATGTTAAAATTAAATTTTAAAGATTAAAAATTAAAACATGTTAGAAAGGGTTAAAAAAAAATTTTAAAGTAGAACTTTCTTTAAAATTTTAAAACTAACATTCTTTTAAAGTAAAACTAAGGAGTTTTTTTAAATGTAAACTTCTTCTTTTAAACAAAACTTATGATTAGAGTTTTTTTTTAATTTAAGACTTTCTCTTTTAAAAATTAAAATTAAAACTTTTCTTTTTAAATTAAGATTAAAACTTTTTAAAGATAAAAAGTTAAAACTAAAGTTTTGTTTATTTAAAAATTAAAACCTTTTAAAATTAAGACTAAAATTTTAATAAAAACAAAATATAAAAATTAACAAAATAATAATAAAAATTTCAAATTGCATTTTCGTGTTTCTTTTAATATAAACTGTGTTTGCCATATTTTCGTCTAACTTTTCACTAATGTTCTCTATTTCTCTCCTCAGATTATACATAGATTCCGATTCATATTTATTTCAATTTATTTTGTTCCATGGATATAATTTACGCGAGGCCATGGTCGCGGTTTTATTTTATCTTTTTTTTTTGGGGGGGATTTGTAATTTACGCGAGTGATCGTCGCGGCGCTTTCTTTACTTTCTGCATTTTAATTTCTGCCATATAATATCTTGCCATGTTTGCATAATTTACCGTTAAAATCTTCCGAAGGATTAGGCCTAGCTATTTGACCGCCGAGTCAATAACCCTAACCTTTGACATTTCAAAACCCTAATAGCCTAGGTGTCCCGCCGTGGACGAAAACGCCCTTTACCCTAGCATTAGGTCAAAGAGTCGTCGTACTCTGCTTTAGGGTTTCCCGCCGTGGAATCCCTAATTTAACTCTAATTTTATTTAACAAATTCAACGTAGAAATAGGAGTTTTAAGACTACACGTAAGCGTGTCCTTAAGATACGTTTATTTCCCATTGAAACCTTGACCACAGTCAAAAAGTTTCTAACCTCCCTTTCGAGGAGAACTACAATTACTCTGATTCCATTCCCGTCAGGATATGTAGGCACAAGATGCGATGTCTTGCCGAGTAAACTGAGGACTAACCCTTAGGTCTTTTAGGTCACTCTATCCCTTAGCAATATATTTCAAACAGATAATAAAATAAAAAAAGCATACAATAAACAAAAGGTTCATGTAGAGTACTACAGAAGTTTAGGGTGCTAGTACCTTCCCTAAACTTAACCAACCACTTACCTAGATCTCTCCCCGCATTGTCTTTACGATGCAAAATTAGGTTTTCCTCTTTTGACCTTTTCCTTCGGATAAATCAAAGAGCGGTTGTGAACTAAAGATGCGATTCAAATTAATTAATAATTTGATATCATATTCAAACCGCAACATGATCCAAAAAATATTCTATAAAAATCTTTCTATATGAGCACTGACATTGCTTTACCTGAAAAAGAAAAGCAGACACAACAGAATATGAAATTCCAAACTATTTATTTAGGTATTTTTTTTTAATCTAATCATACCACTTATAAAACTCTATTATCTAATCATGAGCTATGAGTTTTCAGCTTCTAAAGATAACTCTTAACTAATCAACACTACTAGTATTATATGTATACATTGACACAAACTATCCAAGCAAATCAAAGGTCCATCTATTGTGTCAGCACTAATAGAACCTTGATAGGATTTTAGTCAATTTATAAGATCCAGATTTTATACAGTTAGAACAACACACATTCACCACAATCAATGAATCAAAGTCATTGGACAAAAAACATCAGATAACTTATATTTAAAGTTCTATAAATTAGATTTAAAATGTTAAAAATAAAACTCAATTGAATAGTCCTATCTTCATCCAACAGTTATGCCAAACTCGCTACAGTAGCTAAGTAAAAGTTTATCAACCAAAAATTTGTTCCCCTATTTTACCAATTTGTTTTTTATTTGACTCAGTATGAAATGCAAGTATGAGACAAAAACCCAAGTTAACTAGATTAATGATACAACTATAAAGTAAAGATGAATTTCATCCAGAACAACTATTCTTTGTTGAATAATACAAAGTGAACTAGTAATCATATTCTGTCACGCAAAGAGGTCCAAAATGAACATACAAAGTGGATTAATAATCATATTATGACACACTCATGAACCAAATAATTAGTATTAAAATAAATTTATACAACTAAGAGTCAATATATATTCAAGATTAAACTCCAATCAAAGGAAGACACTTAATTCTTATATAAGGAAAGCCTATTTATCAGTACACGGTTTGCGCAACCAGTTATATTCTAAATAATATATGATGACATGATGTAAGGGAGAAATAAATAAAAATATAAGTGAGTCTTATATTCAGAAAGTAATATGTTATTGTTATCCCTGACAAACTAATTATTACCATCTCCTTGTTAAAAGATAAATCTATTCTGCTCCCATCATATATCAAACAATTTTCCATTTATATTTACGAAATAAAATAAGATTAAAAAAAACTCATATCTTTTGCAGTTATATAATTACATAAAAATCCCACCAAAATTAAATCAAATCAAGTGTTGTGTGTTGCAACTGCGAAAAAAGGGCCGGCAGAAACAAACAGAAGAGTCGCCAACGCAATTTATCCCCAAGAAAGGGAAAGGAAACGATCGAATGAAACCTAAAATAAAGGAGAAAACAAGGTCATTGCAACCAAATCTTGGGTTCGGGAGTCGGTTACGCAAGGGAAACGTATGAGCACCCCTCACGTTCGTTGTACTCAACGGGATCCACGCTTGTTGTCTATAAAAGGGGTGAGTTATCTAAAAGCTACTGCTAAACGGGGAAGGGAAGAAGAAAGAGACTCGATAGGACATGGCTACCCTATGCTTACGTATTTCCTTGTGCAATGGAAAAGTCAGAGTCAACGTAGTTTGGAAAACTACGTGTGATGGGGGGAGGATTGCTCCCCAAGACATCACCGTCTTGTGCCTACGTATCCTCGTCTGGTATAAGAAATCAGAGCAAACATAGTTGGGGAACTACAGAACAAAGGTCTCAATCGCACGGGGGCGAGAGAAAAGATTCAATTAACAGGTTGGTCTCGATTGCACTGGGGCAAGAGAAAGGGGAAGTTAGTTTTTAGTGTGCTCGTCAAGGATAGGAATCTTCGTGCCTACGTATCCTCATTAGGGAATAAGGAATCAGAGCATTCGTAGTTCACGCTACTACGGGAAAACAGGATCCCGATCGCACAGGGGCGAGAGAAAGGATATTGGGCCTGAAACGCCTTAAAAGAAGAGAATCGACTTTGTTTGAGATACATACTACACTAAAGTCTATGACATAGGAGCGGGTGCATCGCATATCGCCCAAAAGGCATACACTAAACACTATAGAAAAGTAAGGAAGAACCCCTCACTCATCATTTCCCACGTGCTTAAGGCTCGTGGCGCACAATACCCATCGTAGTTATTAAGTATTTTGATTATTGTTTTGAGAAAGAATAGAAAGACGCACAGAAGGTCTAGGGGAAACTGAATCCTATATGTTATCATACAATGTGGCTCTAAGGTCAAAATTAGGAGGGAAGCTAACCTAATGTTGTCATGCTTGGATTGAGAGCCTAATGTCTCTCTTACCTCGAACTTAATTAGAAATTAAGTCGAGCTAGGAATCCTAAGGGATCATGTGAAAGCAAAGCAAGCAACAATATAACAGTTACGCATACCAATCGACAGGCAATGTCAAGCAAGACTTAAGCACAAAAAGAAATTCGTGTCACACCAAATTGTCAAGCATAAGAAAAATATCAAGATTTGACAAGAGCAATACAAGTATCAATACTAAGGATCACCATTAGGATTTAATCACAACCAAAGCATCAAGCATCAAAAGTTTTGAAGGTATCAAGAATTTCATGACAATTAATCAACAAGATTTAATTAAAGGCTAACAATCAAATATCATTCTAATCAAAACTATCAAATATTACTAACTAAAATCCCAAAGATTAATCAAAACAAGTATGAAAGATATTAAAAAAAACATGAAAAATCAACAAAACAAAATCTTAAGAAAGAGTTAACAAAAACTTAAGGACATAATTAGCAACAAAAAAAGTTTAGAGAAATAGTTAATAAAAACCTAACTAATGATTAAAAAATCTAATTAATAATTAAACAAAATATAAGAGTATAAAAAAATAAAATAAAATGAGGTGCAAATGTGAATTTGTGGAGTGTGATAAGGAAAGGTATTTGGGCCATTTAGCCCAAGCTAAGCTAGAAAGAGGAAACATAACAAACAGAAAAGACCTAACTCAGCAAAGAGAATTCTTTCCCTTCATCGTCTTCTTCAAAACATCAACGTTGATCCTTCACAATCCAAAGATCAATCACTCTTTCTCTCTCGATTCGCTCGACCTATCGCAATTTGCTCTGTCTTACTCATCATTCTCTTCATCTTGCGTCTCTCTTTTTCCCCTTGTTGTTCTTCTTTTCATGACAGCGCAGGTTCACCAACACAGATGGGCGAAGGGTGGCGGTGGATCACGATCTTTTGTTAGTTGTCGTTGTTGTATCGCATGGTGTTTGTGATGCTCATTGAGTTTGTATTCGTTGTTGAGGTGACTGGTTTATGGATTTACAGATTATTGGTGGGTGTTATCAAGGTCGAATGATGGTGACACGAGGGCGTTTCATGGAGGTTTATAGATGGTGATGTAAGTTCATTGTTGTTATTGTTACATGGTTGGTGATGTATGTTGAGGTTGGGAGATTTGGAGTGGTGTTTTAATGATTGTGTCATAATGAAGAGGCTTGAAGATTGATGGAAGCTACTGAGAATTTTTAGAAGGTTTTCATTAGAAGCTGGAGAGGTTTTTGAAGGTGATCTAAAATTATTTCTCTTCTTTTTTGTTCTGTCCCATTTTCTCTGTTTTAAACCAAAGATTCCACTTGCTCACCAAGTTTCACATTATAAATCATTTTTGTCTTGTTGCAGAAAATGATGGTACGTTGACAGGGTGGTGGTAGTATTGGTGTTGTACAACTTGTGTGTCGGTTTGCTGATTTTGTACGAAGGTTCTGAAATGTGTGCAATTGAATTTCTGTTATATAGGATCATGATAATGGGAAAAAAACTTTTTCAATTCTGCAATTTGATCACGACTTAGTATGCCTAAATGATTCGTGACTGCAAGTGCACAGTCGGATCGCGAAGTTTTAAAGATTATCGAACCCAAAAGACCAAGAATCGATCTACCGTTATCTAATGCTACTACGTAAATCTAAGGCTAATGGATTTCTAAGTTGAGATTCAAATAAAAAAATAAGTGTAAATTGAAATATAATTTAAATTAAGATATGGCGGAATATCAGTATATAATTCTGTCAATCATCGGGGATTCAATAATTCATGGGCGTTTGATTAAAACGTTAAAATGTTATTCTGTAGAAAATACTCATTTAAAAGACTTTATCTCACACTCTCGTGTTTGTTGACTCAGACTATACTCTCAAATCAGAATGAAGGCTCTCAATCTCTCACTTGTATTTAAAAAAACTTTTTAAAAATAAGTAGATCCTAATTAACTCTAAAGCGCTCTCGCTATATTTAGGATTAATGTTCAGTTTCAGCTATTCGGTTAAGACCTCAAACTCTCGCTTTATTCATCCTAACCTTCGTTACCTTTTTACTCTCGTAACAAAAGTTATTAAGTTTAATAAAAAGAAACTGAGACCAGAAGAATAAATTCGTTAAGTTCACGCCATGAGTTACTAAACCCCTTCTGACCGATCGTAATTTACATACCGATATTAAATAGTTTAGCCAGACATGGCTTGCATGCCATTACATAATTTAATCCTAATGCTAGACAGAATATAAAAGGAATGCATAACAATGAAAGTAAATAAATGGAACCTAGAAATTGCAAGGAACAAAAAAGCTCTTGGTTTATGGAGGCAGGCTTGTAGTTCAGTACAAAATCATAACCAATACGTAAATCCTAATACTAAGTGACAATCGTTTCTCAGTGTGAAAAACTATTCCCTTTTTCAAAATTGGTAGAAGAACAGCTTAAAACTAAGAATTACTGCTAGAAGAAAACTGCTGAAAAGATAAATAATGGCTGCCCCTTCTCCGAAAATCGTCTGCGGCTTTTTTACTTGTTGCTGGTGTCCGTTACCCAAAAACTCAGGGCAAAACATAGAGAGAATGCCGGAGAAAATGTAGGAAGGAGTGGAGAAAGTGTAGGGGATATTTTAAGGAAGTGGCACACACCACCTCCCTTTCTTTTAGGAGTTGCACTGGCCACTCCCCTCTTTCTAAGAGTGGCACTCGACACTCCCCTTTCATTCTTGTTGGTGGCAGGCACCACACCTATGTGGCAAGTGCCACTAGTGTGTGGTGGCACCTACCTTATTTTTTTCTTTTATTTACTATTATTTCTTCCCATTTTCTTCTTCTTTTCTTTCCATTTCTTTCTTTTCTTTCTTCTTTTATTTCTTTAATCCAAATTTTCAACAACCTACAAAACACAAAAAAATAGATGCGTAATAAAACATAAATCAGATAAAGTAACAATAATCCCAGATGAAATTCATGTAAGTCAAATCAAATATACGATATAATTTTGCGTTATCATAATTGTTGTGTTTATTAAGTAGCTGCGTCAAGGCTTTGCGGCATGTGGTGCGTGATTTTGGCTTTTCTACTTGATGGTTTTTGATCTGATCCAATAACCAGCCAGCAGCGGGAACCCATAATGCTTTTTCATGTCCCAAGTTGCATCCAAATTAGCATCAAAAGGCATTAAAGCATCTCCAAGAATGAGGCCTTCTGCAAGACGGCTCCCGCGAATCCGCTGGAATTAAGTCATACCATGTTCCTATCATGTTTGAGGCCTGTTTCACGTCTTGTAAATTCATGTATCATCTAAAATTCCTAAACATGTGGGTCCTCTTTGAACATTGTCATGATTTCATCAAAACAATTGGGTCACTAAAATTGTTGGTTGCTCTATGTTTTTTTTAAAATAGAAAACTCCGAACTATCAAGACTAAGCGTAGGGATTAGAATAAGATTATCTTTGGAGACATCTACAATATAGTCAAGACTTCGAATGATAATTTCCAAAACATCAAAAACCAACTTAGCACAGATGGCATCACTGAAGATATCATAATTTAGGAAAAATAGCCTTCAAATGAATATTTGGACATTTCAAATGGATTGTAAATTCGTAAAAATGGATGGATGGTTAATTGGATTGGAATGGAAAAAGATGATTCTAAAATGGATAAAAACATTATTAAAACACTGGATTTTCTTAAACACTTTTGATCCCAAATAAACCTAAAATCCAGGACTCGCATTCTTGATGAACCTCTAATAACAATGCCCTGTCAATGAATCTACAAAGTTCGTTATTATGATAATCCATACCCTAGTATTGCCTTGATAACTTGAAATCACAACAATCCATGTAACCCTTTCTCACGATCCGTATGCTTAAACATTGACGAATCCAAATCCAAATCCACTTCTTCAAGAACCCTACCTTTAATGAACTCTTTTAATCCATACCCAATTTTCATGACAATCAACAAATATCATCAATGGCATTGGCCACAACATGAATCCATAAAAACATCAATGCTTTGAATCCTTGAACATGAATGATGAAGTTGAAAACATAGAAGATCACTTTGATATCCAATAACCCTCAGCTGATGAAAGTCCACAAGCCCGACCACGGAAAAAACTCTAATTCTCCTTGAAACATACCCTGACACCGAGAGCAGACTGAGATGTAATAAATCAAACGAAAACATAATCCAAAGCACTTGACACTCTTGAGAAATCCTCTGAATAAGGCAAACACCAATAACGAGAAAAACCTCTGATCCCATGTCATAGAAGACCAATGAAATGTATGATTATGAGCTATGACCTAATGGATATGCAGATGAATGCGAAACAAAACCCAGTTAAAGTTAGAAAGAGTGAGGGAAAATTTTGGGGTACAACAACTGCCCTTATTCAATCGAATTGGACCTGAAGGGATGAAAAGCAACCGCTTTCAAACATTCAAGGTAAAAGGTGATTGAATACAAAAAGAACCCAAAAATTTGTGAATTGTGGGAATGTATAGAGTAAAGATTTCCAGCCAAAGGTGGACTTGAAAACAATGGGTGCCAACCAAAAGTTGGGATAACCGACATGGTAACTGATCAAGAAGATAACAATGGCTACTAACTGTTGTACCCCAAACTTTGACCCCTATATCCTCATCATCATTCTAGGAGGATCAACATTGTTTATCTAACCTTAACCTCTTTCAATTTTGATCTTTGTTAAGATGTAGACGAATTAGGGTTCCACACAGCCGAGAATCGGGGTTTCTATGGTTTGATCAGTCAAGGTTTTGGGTTGATTCCCCATATAACAACTCTCTACATCATCAATAATACTACATTGGATCAAGTATGAATCCAATTTGAGTTTGTCACCCAAGGAAGAAAAGCAGTGCAGTCCAAGACCCCCAATTAGGGTTTTTGATTAGGAAGAGTCAACTGTGGTTTGACTTTTTATTTAAATGGTATTCTAATGGTGGAATCATGTTCCATGAAGATTATATGATTTATTGAAGTCCCCTCAAGAAGTTTCAAGACCTCAGGGAACCCAGAACACTAACAGCCGATTCGGAGGTTTTTGATCGTTTGGTTCGGCTGACTGAAAAGTCAACTCATTGACCAACAGTGTTTTGACCCAAAATTGAAGACAATTATGTTCCCCATGTTATATCATATCTAATCATGAAGTTTGGTGACCAGTGGATCAAGAATTGAAAAGTAATTGAAAAGTCAGGAAATTAGGGTTTTGAAAGGGGCAAGACCATAACTTCTTAACCACACATCCAAATGGAGTGGTTCAAAGCTTGTTGGAAAGGTCTTGAGAATTCCTACAAAAGTGCAAAAGTGACCTATGTGAAAAAAATGAATAGATTTTGAGTTATGATCAAAAACAAGTCAAGAGGGGCTTTTGAAGTAACCTATTTCGAAGTAAACCTTACTTCAAATAGGGCTTTTGAAGGTTATATCATAGTTTAGCTTACGATCTGTATAACAAAAGGAGTGAGAGTCAAAGCTTATTTGTACCCATCCATTTTTGAAAGTTGTTCATTCTCTTTTGAAAATTTAAGTGTTCAATCAAGCTGACTGAAAATTGCCCTGCCCCAGGTTAAAGAAGAGGTTGAAAAGGGTTAAAGAGGAATTAACTACTTTATATCTTTGGTGTTTGGTGAGGTTTGAAACAATGCCTTACATCATCAGTAGGGGTTTTTATTCGAAAGCATACAACAAGAGATCTTACGTTTTACTTCGTCATCCTTCTTTCAATTATTCATCAAAGTGAGAAAAATTGGGTACAGTTGGCATTTATAAATCATGAAAAATATTTTATGAGTGCATACGAATGGATTTCTTCAAGACAAACACTTTATTGCATTAATTGTTCAAAATAAACAAGTGCTTTCATGCCAATTATGCTTTTAATCAAAGAAAATAAAAGGTACATATAAGATAACAAAATGAACGGTCTGATGAGCCCTTCTCAGGATTTCAATGTCTCGAACAAGGTCTGCATGAGTCTTCATGTTTATTAGTATAATGATGTTCCATTTAAGACTAGGCTTTCTCCTTTGAAAGTCTTCTCTTCATTATCTATCATTTCCTGAACTCTTTCTTGGAAAACTTTACATTCTTAAATCGAATGCCCCATTACTCCATCATGGAATTCACAGTTGGCGTTTGAGTTGAACCACGGTGGACGAGATTTCATGATTCTAGTCCTTCTAGGCGTCATCACCGAGTTTCTAGCAAAATAACACCATAACTGATGGTAAGTCATTGGGATTGGATCAAACTGGCGAGTTTCTTCTTTCGGGATACTCAGAGGTATCTTCTGATTCTGAAACCGTCTTCGGACCTGTCGATTCTGATGTTGATTTAGAGAAGTCAACCTTCGTTTATGAGGTAGTCGTTGCTTACGTTGAGCAGGCACTGTATACCTACATTGAGGATAAGGTACTTGAACTGGATTTGGCAAGTTTTGAGAGGAATCCCAAATTGCGTTAACATCAACACTTCCTTCCTCTTGGGAATCACTATCTGAATCTTCTCCATTAGGTTGGCTATTCGAGTCATCTCGGATTCTTCCACTTTTGAGTGCATTCTCAATGTTTACTCTAACTTCCACAATTTTAGAGAAATCTAATGGCACAACGCCTACCATCCTATCATAATAAGAGCCTGGCAGCGTTCTTAGAAACATCTTGCTTAATTCTTTCTCTTGAAGTGGTGGATGAACTTAGGCTGCCAACTCTTTCCATCATTGCACGTACTCCCTGAAAGATTCATTGTCATTCTTACTCATGCTCACCAGTTGATCACTGTCTAGAGCGATGTCCAAATTATAGTTGTATTGCTTCACGAAAGCATCAACTAAGTTTCTCCAAGACTGAATACAGTTCCTTTGTAGCTTCATATACCACATCAGGGAAACTTTCTTGAAAGCAGTGAATCATCAGTTTATCATTGTCAATATGAGCAGTCATCTTCCGAAAAAACATCATCAAATGGTATCTTGGACAACTAACACCCTTGTATACTTCAAAGACAGGCATCTTGAACTTTGGAGGAAAAATTACGCCTGGAACTAAACATATCTCATGAGCATCAAGACCAGATGGTTAGCTTCTTTCATCACCCTCAATTGTTCTTCAAGATCATGAAATCTTTTCTCAATTGCTATAAATCTAGGATCGTCCACCTTCATCTTAGTACGAACATTCGGAGGATTCAGTATATACTTCGGAAACAAGGAAACTCTTTCTTCAACTTGAACACACAGGTTGTTTTGCACAGGCTGAGGTTGTGTGGGAACATCCACTTGTTGAACAATGTCATCAGAGGGAAGATCAAACATCGGATTAGTCATAATTCTGAATTCGTACATGGGATCCATATCTTTTGTTCTCTTTATTATCCTTCAGTAATACTTCAAGCTTAGTCAAATGGTCAAGATGTCAGCTGACGAGACAAAGACAGAAAACCGGATGAGCCACAGCAGAGGAGAGACACATGCATATGCAAATGCTAAATGCTAAATGTTATGCAAAAATGCAGAATACAGATGAAAAGTTTCATGGAACTCAAGCATTTATAAATATTACAGAATACCAAAGAAATTCATTTATTATTTTTTTGATAATGGATTACAGATAATATTCTTAAAAGAGTCCTGACATAATAGCTAAATAAAAGCTAATAAAGTCCTAAGGAAGTCTTTCATCGTGCTAGTTGATTTGCTGTTCTATCTGGACTTTTGTCGAGGATTAACCTTCTAAAGAGTAGTCTGATAGAGGAAAATAAATCTTCCATCTCTTGTTGGAAAATTTGTTGTTCACTTAGATCTTTGGGAATAATAAAAGTTCCTTGTCTTTGATCTTCTTCGATCTTCGATATGAGCTTCTAACTTCCCTAGGCCATCCAGTTAGGACTCTTGAAAGAATATTTCAAAATATTTTCCTTTTGTAATCCATATTGGCTATGTAATGTTCATAAATAAACCCGAGATTCCATGAAACCAATGTAACATGATGTTTTATGAATACACAAACACAGGCAAGCACACATATAAACAAGGATAAACAAACAGGAAACCTAGGTTTGCAACGAGCATGGAGCGAAGGGTATACCCATTCCCAAAGGGTGTGGACTAAAGGTTGATTGTACCTGCAAAACAAGGTTCTAAAAGAGGTGCCCAAAATCATTAGTCCATCTTTTGGATATTATCAATTCCCAACTACTCAGTGGTTAATAATATTCTCAAGAGAACCTCTTTTGAGTGTAGCATCATGTAACAACTATTTTGGGAATACTCCCTCATAGTCCTTGCGCTACGTCCTAATAAAGGCCAAAATGGGGTTATAGGTAACTACGGTCCTCAATATCACAAGCTCCAATCAAAAATAGTGAATTTTTTCACGAGTACTCGTTCAACAATACCGTTTTCGAGAGGGCCTCAATTGAGCGGTGATTCTCAAGTCAGCTTGGTCGGGATTCGCCTCCCTATAAGCCTCGTCAAATATATCACCTTCCTATCATAAGTTCACTCAAGTCCATGTGTAGGACTTACCTCACCACTCAAGGATATCAACCCAAAAGCAACAAATAAGAGCAAGTATACAGATAAATATATAAAACAACAAACAAGTACAATAAAACAAGTTAGGGAAACCCACAAGGATCTCCCCAGTGAAGTCGCCATTTCTGTCGCAGTGAGAATTGGATGTCAAATTATTAATTAATTTGAATCTTAATTCATTAGTTCACCACCGGTCTTTTATTTGTCCAAAGGAAGGGAAAAAGATCGAATTACCCACAATGCAAAAGCTAGAGAGCTTAGGTTCGGGGGTTGGTTAAACTTAGGGAAGGTGCTAGCATCCTAAGTTTCTGTAGTACTCTACAGGAACCTCTTGTTTTATGTTGCTTATTTATAAGGATTATCTGCTTAAAGGTGAAAGACCTAGTGGTTTAATCTAAGTATACTCGCCAAGACGTCGCATCTTGTGCCTACATATCCTAACAGGAATAGAATCAGAGTATTTGTAGTTCCCCTAAAGGGTTTGTGGAACTCTTTGACTGTTGGTCAAAGTTCCAAAGGGATTAGGTTGTTGATTGACTGGTTCTAGGAGAAAAGACGAGTCGTCATCTTAAGGGAGAACACTCGACTTAACCACCACAACTTGTAGGATATGGTCTTTGCATCGTCTTTGAGAAAAGGGCTCAAAACTCGGATTTATCGACGAGTATGCCACTAGCTCTCTCAAGCGGAAAAGATCCTACATCTCGATAGTATTGTTATGGGGCAGGAGATTTATCTCGACTGTCAAGATGACTAACATCTTATTCTCTTGTGGGAGAATAATAGTTTGATTGTTTTGAATAGTTTATCTAAGTTGTAATGATAAAAGATGAAGGCCCTCCTTATGGGGTAGGATCTAAACTTAAGCGATCAACTTGAAGAGGATCAAGGATCGAGTGGGGAAAATGATGCAAGATGAGATGCAATACGCACAAGTGTTACGTCATGCGCAAGTTCTTCCTTTGGACATTATGCAATAATGCGATAAAGATAAATAACGGTAAAGTAAAATCCAAATAGGGAGATATAAAAGTGCTAAAAGAGACAAGTGCGGGGAGTGTGTAGAATCGCTGCGAAGAGGGGCCAGCAAAGACAGAAGAGTATCCATTGTTCGTTATTTATCCCAAAAGAGGGAAAGGAAACAATCAGAGAAAACCTAACAAAAACGGGAGAAGACAGGTCATTGCAACCATATCTCGGGTTCGGGAGTCGGTTACGCAAGGGGAAGGTATTAGCACCCCTCACGTCCGTCGTACTCGAAGGGATCCACGCTTTGTTGTCTATCTAAAAGGGTGTTTAATATCTAAGCTATGGACCAGGGACAAAAGAAAAGAAAATTGACTTGGCAGAGCATCGCCGCTCTATGCCTACGTATTCCCTCGTGCAATGGGAAAGTCAGATTCAACGTAGTTCGGCTAACTACGGGCGAAAGGTGGGGAAAGGTTGCTCGCCGAGACATCGCCGTCTCGTGCCTACGTATTCTCATCTGATATGAGAAATCAGAGCAAATGTAGTTCAGGCAATTAGAACACCAGATGGTTCAAATGTTTTACCCGAGTAGGGTTAACAACTAGTTCTTGCAGTTAGGTGTATGCAACTCGACCATTGGAGACTTAGGCGTTACCTATTTGCGGTAGAACTAAGAGTTAAGAAAACACTTTTTATGAAAAAAATTTCCATTATCAAGGGTCCCAAAGGACAAAAATAAGTTTGATCATTTGTTTTTGAAGTATTTTAGAGAAGAAGTGTTTTTTGAATTGTTTGTAATTCATGTTGCACTAGAAACTATGACCTAGGAGCAAATGCGTCGCATATCGGTCAAAGGACATACACTAACACTCTAGAAAATTGAGAGGCAACCACCCAATCACCATTTCCCAAGTACTTAAGGCTCGTAACGCACAACATTCATTAGCCTTTATTAAGTGTTTTGAAATTGTTTGAAGATGAGAAGAGAAAGGACACACTAAAGGGAAACTAACTCAAACCTAGTAGTTGTCATGCAAAGTGGCCTTAGAGTTTGGAAAAGAGGGATGCCACCTAATGTTATCATGCATGGTTTAAGTCCTAAGGTCTATCATAATCTCAAAGAGATTAGAGATCCTAAGGGAACATGGCAAAGAAAGCAAAAGAAGAAAACACAATCAAGGCATAAGATATGAGAATGCATATGCAATGCAACACACAAGCAAAAGGGAGGAAAAAGTGTGGGGTAAACACCTCCACAAGCACATATCAACCTTTATTAATGCAAGAGATAAATGCTAAAAGAGAATTCAATCAAACATACAAAATGGAATGAAAAGGAAGAAACAAGTCTTAACCTAATCAAACATCAATCATGAGTCTTAAATCAATCAACATGAAAGGAGAATGAAACCTAAATCAAAAGGGGAGTTGGAAGAAGAAATGAAAACAACAAGATATCCCAAATATCATTCAACCAAAGTATCATCATGATTTGTGCAAAAGAAGCACAAAAAGTGTCCTAAAAGTTCACCATCTAAGACATGCTTCAAGTACCACCACAGGAGGTACTAAGCTATCTCAAATGGTGCCCTTTAACCATGGGACAGAAGTGGGGGAGAGAGAAGGGTGCACAAAAGCAAAAGCATTCATATCAAGAGGAAATGCAAGCTAAAACATGTAAGAATGCAAAACATACATCATGTGAAACCCTAATTGAAAACTCTAAAAGATGCACAAACTTGAACAAGTTATGAACACAATTTGGACCTATAATTGAGCATACATATACTTCAACATGTTAGGGATACAAAACAGCAAGAGTTAGTGGTCAAAAGAATGCACAAAAGTCATTTTCAAAGCCTATTAGTTCAAGCATATGTGTAAACCTCAATTATAGGACACCTAATTTGGAAATTACCCTGAAAATGGTAAACATGTTCAAAAAATACCAAATAAAATCCTAGATAACCCCTAAGGTGGTAGAAACCAGGGATCAAAAGTATGAGGATAAAGTCCTATCAAAACTATGCAAATAGAAATGAAACCCTAATGGTACACCAAAGGGAAAGGATGAATCGAGGGTCACTAAAACTAGCCTAAAACCCTACCTAAAATTAATTCAACCAGGGGTAAAATGGTCTTAAAAAATCATTCAACATGTCATGAACATGAGAAACAATTATCAGCCATTGAAAATGAAAATCACTCAAGAAATAAAATCAAGATCATGAAGGTATCAATTTTAGAACAACAAAAACACCTCAAAAGTACAAATCCATTTTTAATTGAAAAAATGACTAAAAAATAAAGTGAAAATTCCTAAAATCAGAGGACATCCTAAAATGTGTGAAAATATTTTTTTGCATAATTTTTAGACCATTTAAGGTATTTTTCTTGAATTAAAATTCAAACAGGTAATAAAATGGAAAAAGAAATAAGAGAAAAGGGAATAGAAAAAAGCGCGTGATGAATAGCAAGAAACTCCAGTTATAATTGTTGGGCTTAAACGTGAAGGGGGTGCAGATATGAATATGAGCCCAAGTCCAAAACTTAAGTCTGAGGAGCAAAACGCTCCGTTTCATTTATGACGTGGCCTGGTCAACTAGTACGCATGGAATGGTCAAGGGGTTCAGATGCAATCCCAGCCTTTGATCTAAGATCAGTCAAAAGGTCCAAGTCTATGTGGCACTTACACGCTGGCGGCGGAGTCCAAGAAACAGACGGTGGTTCTGAAACTCCGGGCATCTTCTCCGGTGACCCTGGCCGGAGTTGATGACCCTAAACCTTATCAAAACGCGCAAAACTTAACACCATTCTAATCCTCTTGTTGCATACATCAAGAATCCAATATTTGTTTTCATTTTTCATCCCTAAATATTGAGATTCGAAGCAATTAAGATTCAAGCTCAAATCACAAAATGCCAAGAACATGATCCTAACTAATCCAGACTTTGCCTACGTGAGTAGGGCTTCAATGTGCAACAAAAATGGCGCATGATTGATACTTAAATAGAGAGTAATCTTGAAAGAGAGTTTACCTAACGGAGCTCCTCTGTTGGGTCTTGAATTGACGCTTAAACTCGCGGGAAACAATCCAGAAACCTTCAATAATCTTCAAGGAAGCTAGCTATGGCCTTCAATTGGACTGAATTTCTCTGAATCTTGATTTCACTATCTCAGTTTCTCCTTGATTTTTGCAACTTCTTTCTGCTCCAATTTCCACCAAATTTTCACTTCTGAGCATTTGTTCTTCATCAGGAGTTTATATGCAATGGATCTGAGCTCAATTGGAGGCCCAATTGTGGCCTGTTAATGGGAATTGGAAAATCCAAATTTGATTTTTTGAAGCTTGAAATTCACGAGTGCACTTGGCTCCAAAGGCTCTGAATTCAGTTCAAACACCTTGCTTGTGGTATGGAGTGATCTAATGGACAGAAATGGCTCCTTGAAAAGATCTTATGGTTTGAATTGGATGTGTGGCTTCTTCTTGAAGCAACTTGAAAAAATACATGTTTTTACTCATCAAAACTCAATTCTTATTTTGGCATTGTATTTGGTATGTTAAATGGACTCATAAAATGCATAAACATGTCATGAAATGATTTAAAAATGAATTCAATCCAAACCATGGCTTTTAAGTCTTTTTTCATGAAATTTTCTTCACCATTCTTCACATACAAGCAATACCCATGACAAGTGATGGTTTAGTGATGAAATTGAGTTCATTTGATGCAAGTTTGATGTTGGAGAAAGTTCCATTTGAAGTGCACAAAGTCATGAAAATGACCTATAACCAAAATGACCTATAATCAAAGTTTCCCAAAATACCCCTGCCTTGCAAGCTTCATATCTTGAGCTCTACAAATTAGATGAAGGACTTCTAAGACTTTTTGGAAAGATATGACCATAAGGAACAACTTTCATGTTTGGGTCAAAGTGAGGAGAAACATCATTCTAGGTCAAAAATGTCTTGGAAGTTGGTTGACTTTTGTTGACCAAAATCACATTCATCTGAGGACTCATAACTTGTTAGCATCATAACTTGAGTTCTAGAAACCCAATGGATGAGTTCTAGTACTCCAAAGAAATCTAGAAACATGTTTTACAAGTTTCATGTTTGCATCAAGATGAGATGAAACTTGTATCTTTAGATATGTGGTCTTGAAGTTAGGCATTAAATAGGGGATTTTACACTGACAAGCTTAGAAACCCTAGCTTAGAAACTTCTCACACTCTTGATTCTTCTTAAATTGATCTTGAAATAACATCTTGGATGCTTCAACATAATCTTCCATGATCACAATGACTTGGAATTAAGTCTTAATCTCCTTTAAATCCATAGTGGATCTTGTACTGGGCAGATGAAACCCTAGGTGTGCAATCCTTTGACTGCAACCTCTTGCACATGATATAATCACTTGGGATAAGCTCCACAATGGTTTCAAAGCATTTAATAAGCTTCCCTAATATCTCCCATTCATAACCATGGACTCATGATCCTCTGATGATCTTCAACTGGCCTCCAAGATAGGAGATAAACCACATTCACCCATCTGCTCTTTTAAAGAACTTTGACCTTCTCCTGATGATGATAAGCACTTGACCACATGTATAAAACCTCTTGCTTAGGCTTAAACCCTGGGTAATCTTCTTTTGTCATGCACACCTCTCTTGATCCCCTGCAAATGAACAATGATATGCAAATGCTAGAACAATGAGATGAAACATAAACCAAGTAAAGAAAAGGTTGGGCAAATTTTGGGGTATAACAGCTGCCCCTATTCAAACGACTTGGACCTGACTGGGTGAAAAGCGAACGGCTCTCAAACAGTCAAGGTAAAAGACAGTTGAATACCAACGAACCCGAAAATTTTCCAACCGCAGAAATAAACTGTAGAAAAACTTTGATGGGACAAAAAAAATCTCTGGAGATGACTGAATTGATAGTTGCATCGGTGATAAGCTAACTGATTACCAATCAAAAAGCCTCGACACATGGTCGAAAGAAACATCTGCTAACCTGCAGGCAACAACACTAAGTCGGAGAGATCATCTGATATCAACAGGCATCTGTTAAATAAAAACAAGCATCGAACCCGAAGGCCGGATCAACCGAAGCTGATCTTCTGCTAATCTAAGCAGACATTCGCTAAATAAAAGCGAGCATCGAACCCGAAGGCCGACTCAACTCGAAGTTGAGAAACACATCTGACATTGCTGCCAGGCATCTGTTAAATAAAAACAGGCATCGAACCCGAAGGCCGGATCAACCGAAGCTGATCTTCTGCTAATCTAAGCAAGCATTCGCTAAATAAAATCGAGCATCGAACCCGAAGGCCGACTCAACGCGAGTTGAGAAACACATCTGACATCGCCGCCAGGCATCTATTAAATAAAAACAGGCATCAAACCCGAAGGCCGGATCAACCGAAGCTGAGAAACACATCTGACATCACCGCCAGGCATCTGTTAAATAAAAGTAGGCATCGAAACCGAAGGCCAGATCAACCGAAGCTAATCTTCTGCTAATCTAAGCAGGCATTCGCTAAATAAAAGCGAGCATCAAACCCGAAGGCCGGCTCAACACAAAGTTGAGAAACACATCTGACATCACCGCCAGACATCTGTTAAATAAAAACATGCATCGAACCCGAAGGCCGGATTAACCAAAGCTGAGAAACACATCTGACATTGATGTCAGGCATCTGTTAAATAAAAACAGGCATCGACCCGAAGGCCGGATCAACCAAAGCTGATCTTCTGCTAATCTAAGTAGGCATTCGCTAAATAAAAGCGAGCATCGAACCCGAAGGCCGGCTCAACACGAAGTTGAGAAACATCTTGATGAATCACAAGAAGACTCCGCTGGGGAAAAGAGAAACCCAACTAAGTAACTCTGACGAGGAGTACACGATAAGATGAACACACTTATCACAAATCTTCTACTGCGGTCTGAACACCTGTACGGACTTATGGAAACAAAGATACCACAACTTGCTACATTCTGAACACCACGGGGATACAAAAATTAGCCGTCTGTTGGAGATACACCTGAAGTCAAAGAGGTAACAACCTGACTTATGTTTCAAATGCATATGTTTGAAAATAGCGTAATGTTCCATACAAAATGGAAATGCTACGCATTTGGGTAGATGTTATGCACGCATGCAGATGCAACGGAACCAACCCAGCAAAATAAATGTTGGAGATACAGAAACCACCCTGCTGGGATAGTTAGCATATGCCAGTAAATTGGACTTAAGTTGGGGAAGCAAGCCTTGAATAGCTTCCTGAAAGAAATTTCCTTAATAGCAAACGAATCTGCTGTGGAGATAGAACAATCTGTCAGATAGTAATTCTACTCTGCTGGGGATTATATCAAATCCTATTAAGGAAAATGCCATGAACGGCCTTCCAGAATATAAACCTTTTGGAGAACATGCGACCCTACCGGGGAAAAAGAACCACACATGGGAACCCGTCCGCCTGCTGGGGAATCAACGACTTTGCAGGGGATAACGATCCACCTCCCGAGATTACCCACGTTTTACTAGGGACCTCAGCCCTGAATAGCCTGCTAGAATATAACATTCTGGGGAACATGCACCTCTGCAGGAGAAACGACGCAAACTGTGAAGACCTAACTCCAATATACTGGGAGTACTCAGCTGGGGAAGAGAAGTTTCCCCTCCGACTCCACTGGGGATAACGCAATGAGGGAATCAACATCAACCTCTGCTTGGGGTGATGAGGAATGGACTCATCAATGACAACTTGACCTCTGAGGGGATACAAAATCACCTGCTCAGGCTCTGTGGGGATTACTTACTCTGCTGAATAAGCCAATCATGCACCGCCGAGGACTGAGTGCACACAGACAATCTGCTGGAGCTAAACGTGTACTGACCAACTGCTAGGGAGGATTTCACACCTACTCGGTGGAAAGAAATCCAATCCTGACTTGCTGGATAGTAAGCACATATCTGCAATCTGCAAGGATTAAATGTGTACCGACCAATTGTTAGAACATAGATTGGTTCTTAGTTATATCTCTATGTTTTGATGATAACTCTAATGAAATTTTGTATTAAGAAACTATATACTCTAAATTTGTTCAAGTACTTTTGTTGCAGATATTAAATTTAGTATCCTTCTGAAAGCAAAAATGAATCTGAACGTTGAACTACGCAAGGCTCTGAGCGTTAGAAGTATCTTGTTAGAAGACTCTGAGCGCTGCCTACATAAGACTCTGAAGCAGAAGCTACAGAAGCATCTGAAGCGTAAAATGAAGACTTTGTATGAAGAGGTTCAAACACTGGTTTTTAGAAGACTCTGATAGTACTATTCGCTGCAAGTACTGAGGATCTGATCTCCAAACTCTACTATGATTGATTTCACGCTGAAGCACACTTGCTGCAATACTCTGATATAGCAAAATCTGACGACATCAAGACTCTGATCACTCAAGGCTCTGATGTTGATTGCTGTGAAATAGAAACTTGTTGAAGAAGATTATTCAAAGTTATATCCGTTGGTATATTCCAAATGTCTCTTTCCTCTTCTATGCTAGACACAAGAACTCAGGCAAAAAGGATTTCTCTGAATGTTCTACTTCTAGGAAAGGTCAAGTCATGTGAAGACAAAAGGATACAGCTACTTTGCAGTACACGGTCTTCAAGCTTGCAACGTCTTGGACTTCTTTGTCTATAAAAGCAAGCCTTCAACAACTTTCTACAGTTGACGAACATTGACGTATTTTTGACAAATTCATTGAAAACTCTCACAAAGCTCTCATACAAATTATATATCTTTGTTGAATAATTTCATACTTTCTTAATCTTAAGTGTATAAATCACAGTTGTGATATTGCTTTCATAGAAGCATTTTAAACACTTTTTTAGTTTACATTTGATTGTAAAAGTTCCTTAAGAAGACCAAGTTGTGGTCAGTAGTTCTTGAGAAGACTAAGACAGTTGTTCTTAGTGGTTGACATTGTAATCCGTTTGATTATAGTGGATTAAGTCCTTGTGGAGAAAGGCAAATCACTCTTGATAGGGTGGACTGGAGTAGTTGAGTTCAATGAACCAGGATAAAAATCTTTGTGTTTTTATTGCCATAATATTTTGAAAACCCTTATTCAACCCCCCCCCCCCCCCCCTTCTAAGTATTTTCTCACCTTCAGTTGGCATCAGAGCTCCGGTTCTGTGTGTGCTATCACTCCACCGTGAACAGAAAAGATCCAGTTGAGAAAACTCTTGATATTTTTCTTGGTTGATATTATGGCTGAAGCTTCAACATCCAACAGCAACAGATATGAAGAAAGGGATAGAATAAGCACAAAACCCCCTATGTTTGATGGGGAGAAGTTTGACTATTGGAAGGACAGAATAGAAAGTTTCTTCCTTGGTTATGATGCTGATCTTTGGGACTTAGTCATTGATGGTTATGTTCACCCCACTGATGGGGATGACAAGAAAATTGATAGAAAATCTATGACTGAAGCTCAGAAGAAGGAGTTCAGAAATCATCACAAAGCTAGAACAATCTTATTAAATGTTATATCTCATACTGAGTATGAGAAGATTACCAACAGAGAAACAACATTTGATTTGTTTGAGTCTTTGAAGATGACTCATGAAGGGAACTCACAAGTTAAAGAGACCAAGGCTCTGGCGCTGATCCAGAAATATGAAACCTTTAAAATGGAAGAATCTGAATCTATAGAAGCTATATTCTCTATATTCCAGATCCTCACAGCTGGATTAAAAGTGTTGGACAAAGGCTACTCCACTGCTGATCATGTTAAGAAGATCATTAGAAGTTTGCCCATCAGATGGAGACCAATGGTCACTGCTCTGAAGCTAGCTAAGGATCTCAACAAGATCACATTGGAGGAACTGATCAGCTCTCTAAGGAGCCATGAGATTGAACTTGAAGAAGATGAGCCTCAAAAGAAAGGTAAGTCAATTACTTTAAAGTCTAACAAATCTGTCAAAGCTTTGCAGGTTGTAGAAGAAAGTTCTGAAGAATCTTCTTCTGAAGAAGAAGATGAATTGTCCATGATGTCCAGAAGAATCAACAAACTCTGGAAGCATAAAGGAAAGAAGTTCAGAAACTTCAAGAAGCCAGATCAACGCAAAGAGTCCTCTGGACACAAAAGATCTAGAAAGAAAGAGGTTGTCTGCTATGAATGCAAGGAACCTGGTCACTACAAAAATGAATGTCCAAAGCTTCTGAAAGAAAAGCCAAAGAGGAAGTTTGACAAAAAGAAGAAGGTTCTAATGGCAACCTGGGATGATTCAAATGAATCTGAATCTTCATCAGAATCAGATGAAGAATGTGCCAACATGGCACTGATGGCAGGCGTGGAAGATCAGAATGAAGGAACATCTGGATCTGAATCTGATTCTGAATCTGACTCAGAAGAGGTACTTTCTGATCTCTCTAGGGAAGAACTTATTGAGGTTTTATTAGAAGTTCTGAACAACTATAACCAGATTAAGCTCAAATGCAAGAAGCTTAAATGCAATCTTGAATCTGAGAATAGTTTGTTAAAGTCAGAGTTGCTGAGCTCAAAGAAAACAATTTGAAAATGAAAAACAATTTTGAAAAAGCTCAACAAGACTCTGAATCTGAAACTAAGTCAAAATGTAAAAATATTTTAGAAGAATATGACTAGTTTTCAGAAGTTTCTGGCTAAAAGCATAGATAGAAGCAAGATGGCTTCAATGATATATGGAGTTAGCAGAAATAACAGGAAGGGAATTGGGTATGAATCTTCCTCTTGAAAGTATTTAAATCCAATACATGTTGATAAACTTATCATTAAGACTCCCTTATATTCTCATTTTAAGTTTGGTCATCTGAATGATATTAAACACACATGTTTTGATCAGAATGTTCTTGTGTTTAAACCGAAAGTTAGTCAGAACAAACCTGTTGTAAAAAGACAGAAGTTCAGAAAAACTTTTAAGGCAACTAACCCAAAAGAACCCAAAAATATCTGGGTACCTAAGGATAAGATAATACATGTTGCAGATGTATTTAGCAGCAAAGTCAAGACGCCAATCATGGTACCTGGACTCTGGCTGTTCACGTCACATGACGGGAGAAAGGTTTATGTTCCAAAGCCTAGAGCTTAAATCTGGAGGAGATGTCAAATTTGGAGGGAATCAAAAGGTCAAGATAATTGGCTCTGATACTATTGGCAATGGTAACCTTCCCTCTATATCTAATGTTTTACTTATAAAAGGATTAAAACATAATCTATTGTCCATAAGTCAATTAAGTGACAATGGTTATGACATAATATTTAATCAAAAATGTTGCAAAGCTGTAAGTCAAAAGGATGGCTCAATCCTATTTAGTGGAAAGAGGAAGAACAACATTTATAAAATCAATCTTTCAGAACTTAAGGTTCAAAATGTAAAATGCCTTATGTCTGTTAATGATGAGCAATGGGTCTGGCACAGAAGATTGGGACATATTAATATGAGACGTATATCTCAGATTAATAAACTCAATCTGGTTAGAGGACTTCCTAAGTTGAAGTTCAACTCAGATGCTTTTTGTGAAGCATGTCAAAAAGGAAAATTTTCAAAATCCTCTTTTAAAACTAAAAATGTTGTTTCAACCTCAAGACCATTAGAGTTGCTTCACATTGATCTGTTTGGACCAGTGAAAACTGCATCCATCAGAGGCAAGAAGTATGGATTAGTCATTGTTGATGACTACAACAGATGGACATGGGTGAAATTCCTAAAACACAAGGATGAGTCACATTCTGTGTTCTTTGACTTCTACAAACAAGTCCAGAATGAAAAAGATTTTAAAATTGCTAAAGTCAGAAGTGATCATGGTGGCGAATTTGAAAACAAATATTTTGAAAAATATTTTAATGAAAATGGCATTGCTCATGATTTCTCCTGCTCTAAAACTCCACAACAGAATGGAGTTGTAGAGAGGAAAACAGAACATTGCAAGAAATGGCCAGAACCATGATCAACGAGACTAATCTGGCAAAGCATTTTTAGGCAGAAGCAATAAGCACAGCTTGTTATATTCAGAACAGAGTGTCTGTAAGACCTCTTCTGGAGAAGACTCCCTATGAATTGTGGAGGAACAGAAAACCCAACATTTCTTATTTTCATCCTTTTGGATGTATATGTTATATGCTGAACACTAAAGAGAATCTGAACAAGTTTGATTCTAAAGCACAGAAGTGTTTCATGCTTGGCTATTCTGAACGCTCTAAAGGCTACAGAGTATACAATACTAAAACACAGATTGTGGAGGAATCTATACATGTTAGATTTGATGATAAGCTTGGCAATCAAAAGCCAAAGCAGGTTGATAATTCTACAGATAGAGAAGTAATTCTCACAGACTCTAAAGGCTCAGAGGTAGAAAAGGCTCAAGTGAAGGAATCAGAAGCAACGCCAGATGCAACTCCTTTGGATACTCAAATGAACAACTTGAATATTTCTGAAGAACCTAATGTTAGAGGATCATCTTCCAGAATCAAGGCCTCTCACCCAGAAGATGTGATCATTGGAAAGAAGGATGACCCTATAAGAACAAGATCCTACCTCAGATCATCTGAAGCGTCATTGTTTGGGTTGGTGTCAGTTATTGAACCAACTTCTATGGATGAAGCTCTGTAAGAAAATGATTGTATAATTTCCATGCAAGAAGAGCTCAATTAATTCACAAGAAATGACGTTTGGGATTTGGTTCCAAGACCAAAAGGATTCAACATTATTGGAACTAAATGGGTCTTCAGAAACAAGTTAAATGAAAAAGGAGAAGTTGAAAGAAACAAAGCAAGGCTTGTTGCTCAAGGTTATAGCCAGCAAGAAGGAATTGATTACACAAAGACTTATGCTCCTGTGGCCAGGTTAGAGTCTATTCGTTTACTCGTTTCTTTTGCTGCACAAAATAATATCACTCTATATCAGATGGATGTTAAGAGTGCCTTCTTAAATGGGATTATAGAAGAGGAAATCTATGTTCATCAACCTCCTGGTTTTGAAAGTGATAAATTTACAGAACATGTTTTTAAACTTAAGAAATATCTTTATGGTTTAAAACAAGCTCCTAGAGCTTGGTATGAGAGATTAAGTAATTTTCTTCTGGAAAAAAATTTTATCAGAGGCAAAATGGACACAACTCTCTTCTGTAAAACATTTAAGAAAGATCTGTTAATTTGTCAAATATATGTGGATGATATTATATTTGGATCTACAAATATTACGCTTGGAGAGGAGTTTGCTCAATGTATGCAGGCTAAATTTGAGATGAGCATGATGGGAGAATTGAGATTCTTTCTGGGAATTCAAGTCAACCAAACTCCAGATTGCACTTACATTCATCAGACTAAATATGTAAAAGAGCTTCTGAAGAAGTTCAACATGACTGATAGTAAGTTAGCAAAGACTCCAATGCATCCAACAAGCACTCTTGGTAAGGAAGAGGTAAGTAAGAAAGTAGATCAGAAACTCTACAGAGGTATAATTGGATCTCTTCTATACTTAACTGCTTCTAGATCTGACATTTTATTTAGTGTATGCTTGTGTGCTAGATTCCAATAAGATCCTAGAGAATCACACTTAACAGCTGTTTAGAGGATTCTAAGGTATCTGAAAGGTACTACTAATGTGGGTTTGTGTTACAGAAAATCTGATGAATTTAAACTAGTTGGATTCTGTGATGCTGATTACGCTGGAGATAGAGTTGAAAGAAAAAGTACTTCTGGAAGTTGCCAATTTCTGGGAAGTAATTTAATCTCCTGGTACAGCAAGAAACAACCTACAATTGCTCTATCAACTACAGAAGCAGAATATATTGTTGTTGCTGGATGTAGCACACAGATGCTCTAGATGAAAAGTCAGCTAGAAGACTATCAGATCTTTGAGAGTAATATTTCTATATTCTGTGATAATACTTCTGTTATATGCTTATCAAAAAATCCAATTTTACACTCTAAAGCTAAGCATATAGAAATTAAACATCACTTCATTAGAGACTATGTTCAGAAGGGTATTATAAATTTAGACTTTGTTGATACAAATCATCAATGGACTGATATTTTCACAAAACTCCTTGTTGAAGATAGGTTTAAGTTTATTCTGAAAAATATTGGTATGGAATTTTGTCCAGAATAATATTTATCAGAAGCAAACTTCTCAGATGCAAAATGTTTAAAACTCTGAAGTATTTCATCTGTCATTTATTTAATTTCTTGAATTATTATTTCTATGTGTATTTGAAATAACAAATCTCAGAGGATCTGAACGTTGGCTAACGTATCATTTCTCAAAGAGTTTTCAGAAGCACATGCAAGCAAACACGTGTAACTCAGAATCTGAAAAGATGGAGTGCTCAATACTGAATTGACGTTTGAGGTACTGTTTTGAACATTGAGTTTCTTGATTTTCCCCCCATTTGTCAGAATCATTAATTATTTAAAATGATTATTTTCTCTTCATTAAATGCTAAGTGGTAAGCGTGCTGAACGTGTGACTCTTGTGTGCCCTAATTTCTTCTATAAATGCCACAACTTTACACATTTCACACTTTTCACTCTCACGAACACCTTGTATGCATTTATTCTTGTTCCATTGCTTCCATCTCTCTCTCAAACCCAAACATCTCAGAAACCCTAAATCTTCAAGAACTTCAATGGCAACTTCATCATCAATGTCTGCTCAGTTCCAATCTTCAATGGCTGCTGTTTCTTCTTCAAACTTGGGTGTTGTTGTCGCTACTACGAAAATCGGCGCCGACTGAACAGAAGAGTCGCCACCGTGCGTTATTTATCCCAAAGGAGGGAAAGGAAACGCTCAGAGTAAACCTACCGCAAAGACGGGAAAGGAATGTTCATCGCAACCAAATCCTGGATTCGGGAGTCGGTTACGCAAGGGGAAGGTATTAGCACCCCTCACGTCCGTCGTACTCGACGGGATCCACGCTTGCTGGTTCGTCTAAAGGATGCAAAACAATCTATCTACGGCTGCTAAATCTAAACAGAGAGAAACTGACTCGATAGAGCATCACACTCTATGCCTACGTATTCTCAAGAGAGAAAGTCAGAGTCATCGTAGTTCGGGAAACTACAGGGAATTGGCTCGCCAAGACTTCGCATCTTGTGCCTACGTACTTCCACACAGCGTGAAAGATCAGAGCTTACGTAGTTCAGGCTAACTACGGCTAGACAGGGTGTTCTCGATCAAACAGGGGTGAGAAATCAAGTTGGTTTAGAGGTACGGGAACCTACGGGAACTAAGACTACGGTCTGGTCTCAAATGCGCAAGGGCAAGAGAAAAGGAAACATCAGTCGTCAGCGGGAAAGTCTCGATCGCACAGCAGCGAGAGAACAGAAAGGTTAGTTGTTAGTGTGCTCGCTAGGATATCGCATCCTATGCCTACATATTCTCATTTTGTATGAGAAATCAGAGCAGCTGTAGTTCAGCCTACTACAGCTAAAACGAGGAACGGGAAAAGGGAGAAGGGAAACGGGAGCTCGCTAGGATATGGCATCCTATGCCTACGTACTCTCGTCGGGCACGAGAGATCAGAGCTAACGTAGTTCGACGGGAAAACAAGTCTCGATTGCACGGGGGCAAGAGGAGGGGTCTCGATCGCCTGGACGCGAGAGAAAAGGGGTTTCGCTCGCACGGGGGCGAGAACAAAGAGGAAGCAGGCCTACGCCTAAACGGGATGGAACTCGGGACACACACGCAAAACCTAAGACGTAGGAGCGAATGCGTTGCATATCACCCTAAGGGTGATACACTAAACATCCAAGTTACATGAGAGTGACCCTCCCGCAACCATTTCCTACGTATCTAACGATCTCACAACACTCGACGATTGATTAAAAGACTTTGAATTAGATAGATGTTACCGAACGGAGTGGTTCCGTTGACCCTTGACATGCGCACAAGCTCCATTCCAATCTTCTCCTCTCTGGATCTTTGATGATGATGCTGGAATCAAGAACAATGTAACGCTTAGACCGTCATGGTTCGACTTATACGAGAAATCGAACTCTAAGAGGTAGCGTATTGATATCCGTGTCAAAGACAAGATAGAAAAATGATATCGAAAATCATTCTCCAATTGAATCGTGTCACACGGCCGGCCAAAAAATAAAATCGAGAATAGAATCAGATAGAAAATAAGATAGGAGAGAAAATAGGAGACAAATCCGCTAATAAATGGAAATAAAAGTCTACTCCTAAAATACGACAATTAAAGTCTTAAGGGAACTATATCCTAAAAAGAATTACATCTATAAATCTTCTTAACCAGGAATTAATTCCTAAACTATATTCTAAGAATATTAAATCCTAACAAATTTTGAACTAAAGTTCTCTAAAGGTAACTATTAAATCCTAAACTATATTCTAACTAAAATATTCTAATTAATCTCTACAAGAAAAATACATCCTAAAACTATAATATGCTAAAATATTCTAACTAAACATATTCTCTAATATATTCTAAGAATTGTTAAGCTAAAGAAATCACCATTAAATTGTGATAAAAAAATTAACAAAATCATGCAGGGGGTATGGTTAACAGGGGATATGCAGAATTAGTAAAAGAGACAGGGCTCAGCCCCACTACACACACGGGGAGGGGGTGCATAACAAAAACAGGGAAGTGAATCATAGCAAAAAACCAATGGGCCTTTGAGCCCAGTTCACCATACAACCACGTATCACTCTTCAGGCAAACCCTAATCTCTCAACTTCCAGACACTGTTCACCCTGCGCCGTTTCACTCTCTCGGATCTCTCTCTCTCTCTCAATCTCATTCAATCTCTCAATCTCACTCCACCTCCTAAACCCCTATTCTTATCAACTTCTTCTCCATCTTCGCTCTGAATCATCAATCAACAACAGATCAACAAAGAAATATACCACGAATCTCCGCACACAAGATTAAATGGTGGCTCGCGTGTTCGTGCTTGATGAAGATTGTTGGAGTTGTAGGACCCTGACGAAGTTCTTTGAAGAGATTCTTGAAGGTGTTCGCACGTGAATCTCTTGACGAATACGAAGATCTGAAAGCGTCGATGATTCGTTCGTTGAAGGACGTTCTGGAAAAAAAAATTGGTTGACGGATGAATGTTTGAAAGTCTCCATTGAATCTTGATGATTTCTGGAGTTTGAAGTTGAACGTTCTTGATGTTCTGATGAAGATTTGTGGACGTCTTTGAAGAATTTGGATGGAAACTGTTGGTTCTGGATGAACACAGATGAACTTCTGATGAACAGGATGAGTTTATCTGGAAAAACGGTTGAGGATCTTGAAGATTCGGATGAAGGTTTGATGAACTCGTTTGATGAAGTTTGGATCGATGGTGAATGTTCTGGATCTACGAATTTCTGAGGATGAAGATGGGAAAACAAAGAGATTCCGGTGAGGTTTGGTGTTTCTGGCGAGATCTTCTTGATCAATTTCTGGAAGAAGTGTTGAAGAACTGGATGAGTCTCGCATGGATGTTGATGAACACACGGTGAGATTTGATGAAGATCTGCGGTGGTTTATGGAAACGGTTGTATGAACATTCATACGAATCTGGAAAAAGATGACGATCGGATGAATGTGGACAAACACATATCAAAATCTGGAAAAACGGTTATGAAGATTGATGATCATTGAAATTCCTGGAAAAAAATCTGGATGATGATCGTACGAAGGTGATGAAGATCATGATGCATGTATGAAGATTGAATGTTTCCGGCGAGCCTTGGTCGTGCGCACCACCGTCTGATTTCTCCGGTGGAAGTAAACGGTTGTTTGCATGCGAGAGGTGTGGGAGCGACACCTCAGGGTGTTGCGTGGCAGGCAGAGACGGAGAGAGAGGGAGGTGAAGGACGTGTGGCGCCCATGCAAGAGGGGAGAGAATGAGTGGGACAGGTGGCTAGCTCTGAGAGAGTGGGAGAGTGAGTGGGAAAATGATGTGTCAGCCCCGAGAGATAGACTGAGGTGTACACTTTATATCGCCACTTGGTGCGGACTGGACCTGGGCCCCAGAAAACGGACATCTGGCCCACTAAAACTGCCAAAAATGATTAATATTGAAATGCTGATTAATGACTGCAATTAAACTGATAAAATGAACTAATCGGAAATTAATGCTAAGTACAAACTGCCAATTAAGACAATTAAAAATGATTAATGAAGAACTTAACATCTATTAAACTCTAAACAAAACAAATCTAGAAGAAAATTAACTCTATTAATAAAACCTATTATATCAAAACAAATTCCATTAATATCTAAAAATGAATTAAATCTATAATCTCTAAAAAAGAAATTAAATCTAAAAACTTATTAAAAATCTATTTCAAATCTAAAAACAATCAATTAACCTATTAATCTATTTAAAAGAAACTATTATCTCTAAAAAATGAATTATTTTAAAAATAGAAAACTACTATTAAAAATCTTTTAAATTCTATAATAGAAAATAAACCTCTAAAAAACTATTAAAATCTATTATTCTATTAATTCTATAATACTAATAAAACCTATATCTATTAAAATTCTAGAAAAGAAAATCTATAGAAAACTATTAAATCTATAATATTCTAAAAACAAAATAAAGCTCTATTTAAATTCTAGAAAAATCTATAAAACCTATTTAAAATCTATAAAAAGGCTATTAAATCTTAAAAATGAAAACAAAGGCAATCAACCAAAATAAAAGGGAGCGCGAGACCAGATCGAAACAAACAGTAAACCCAGACACCAAAATCCTCAAAAACAACTGCGTAAGCTGAAAACACCCAGGAAAACCGTGACTTCTCAAAAATAACTTCCGATTATCCGAACCGGTCTGAAATGCCCGAAGTGTGAAAACAGGGCTGTAATCCCGATAAAATTAATATGAATGAGAAAATGCACTGTATGCAGTATGCGAATGCGAATGCGAAATGCGTCGAACCATAAACCAAATATGGGAACTGGTTGGTCAAATTTTGGGGTGCAACAGTTGTCCCTTTTAAGGAACCTATAAGAACTTTACTCACGCCTGTTGACAAGTTGGAAGTCTTGTGTGAATCTATTGTCAACTTTGAATCGTTTGCTGAAAATGGGTATGCTCTTCGTCCCATTGTTGATGCACAGTGTTGGACCAAGTTCTTTGACAGGCTAATGGGACCAGTTTATCCTGTTCTGGTAAAGGAATTCTAGATACATGCTTCTAGTTGCCCTAAGTTCATAGTTTCTTACGTTCTGGGTAAAGAAATTGTGATTACTGAAGATTTGATAAGGAAACTCATTAGATATGAGGAAATTGATGGAGTCACCAATATGCCATCTGGGCGTGTGGATATGTCTGATGTATTTAGAGAAGTTTGCTCATCTGGAAAGGCTTTTAACAAGGTTAAGGATTTGAAGCCATTTTACAGGATCTGGGCTAAGATTTTCATGAGCTGCATTCATCATAGAAAATCTTCCAATTCTCCAGATTATGTTAACACTGATTAGCTATACTTCATGTATTGTCTGAGTCAGAGCACCAAGGTGGATCTGCTATATCTTCTGTTTAATCATCTGTGGACACATGTTAAATAGCCAAGGGAAGAGGTCAGAACCAAAAATCAGAAGCCGAGGAACTGAATTCCAATGGGAAGACTTATCTCAGACATTCTGACTGAGAATGGTCTTGTTGGTCATCTGGTAGGAGCTGGACTGCAGGAAGAGTTAGCTTCTGTAATTGGAAAACCTCTGAATGGGAAGATTCTTCAGAGGATGAAAGTTGTAGAAGAAGTTACTTCTACTCCAAAGAAAATCAACGCTGAAGAGGTCACTCAAAGAAGGGTTCCAGTTGAAAATTTTCCTATGTTCTTTGCTAATGAACCAAGGGAGATTATTCTGGATTACATTATAGATTGTCTGAATGAAGGAATTCCACTACCAACAAATTTGGTTCAGCAGGCAGGTGAACCTGCTCCAGATCTTTATGAGGCCAGACACAAGAAGAAGAGAAAGGTTGCTGCAGAAGAACCTTCTAAACCCAAGAGGAAGGCTACTGGTGAAGCTGCTGCTGTCAAGCCTAAAACGGTCAAGAAGCAAAAGGTCAATCCTCCAGAGGTAAGTCTAGACAAGATTCTGGAAACTATCAAAGAGGTATTAACATCTGATCAAACTCTCCGTGAACCTATACCTTCACCTTCACCTTCTGCTCCCCGTGTTTCTAAACCTAAGAAACCTTCTATTACAACTTCTTTTGTACCCTAACCTCAAGCAACTCCATCTGAAAAGTATATATCTGAACCAACACCTTCTCAACCATCTGTAATTCCCCCACCAGAACCACCAACTTCAACACCAACAGAACCAACTCTAGCAGAACCAACACCACAAGAACCTTCTCCACAACAACCTGAACCTCAACAAACTTCAGTACCTGAACCACTACCCTCTGAACCTATTGTATCTGAACCACCAAAATCTATCCCTTATAATCCACAACCTACTCCTCAACCAGAGCAACCCAAACCTACTAAATCATACATATCTGCTTCTGAGGTTCTGGACATCCAACCCTTCAAAACATTGTTTGACGTATCTTCCACATCCTGTCCTTCATTTACCTCATCTGATTCCTCTGAATCTGATGTTCACCCAACAGTAAACTCACCACCATCTCTTCGTGGCTATGAACCTAAATAACTAGATACATCTATTTCATCTGATGCTATCATTCCTAAACCCACTCCAAAACCTAAACCAAGAACATCTGAGTTTGTTTCATTTGCATCCTTGAAACCTTTTCCATCTAATCCCCTTCCTTCTAGACTCAAACTCAAACACTTCTTTTTCAAACTAAAACAATCAGCTTTTGTTCCATACTTTGATGATCCAAGAGCTATTATTCCATCCATACGCAGAATAAAACCAGTCTTTCGCCTCATGCCTGCTCAAAAGAAACCATCATATCCCAGTTCTCTGATCATTATTCCAACTTTTACTATACCATCCTCATCTGACCAACCTCAACCACCCACTATGGAAACCTACCTTAAACCTAAATCCAGATTAGATATTAATACTTTGTTTGCTAGTTTCAAGAAGGAAATCAGAATGAGTCTAAACTCTATGGAGGAGAAATGTCTCTCAAGCATCAATCCAGAAGCTTTTGAAGAATGCTGGACTAAGTTCATTGCCAGATTTAACTCTGTGGCTTCTAATCTGAAGACCATTTGCTCTGATGACGCAAAGGTCAGATTTGTTGAAGTTGTCAGACATACACTTTGGAATGTGAACAGATCTCCTACATTGCTTATTGAGGATGCACCCTCAACTTCTAGAGTTACTGCTTCTTTTGAGACTATTGAAGGATCTGCTTCTGAAGTCATTCTTGAAGAAAATCCTTTAGCTCTGATGATTGTGGACAAATCATCTGAATCTGTGCCTCCAGAATCTGCAACTGCAATGGATATTGACTTTGCTCCTACTCCTGCTTCTGAATCTGCTCCCTCTACTTCTTCTGAAATTAAGAAAGAGAATCCAGACTTACAAGACAAGATTGTTGTGCTGGAAGCTAGTCAATCTGAGATAAAATCCTGGATGGCAAGGCAAGATCAGAAGACTGACAACATTGAGAAATGGATGTCTAAGCAAGAAGAATCTTCTTTTGAGATAACACACCTTCTGAAGATTCTTCTCTCCAAACAATCTTATACTTTTATGATTTTTATCTAATGTTTGAGCACTTGTTTGCATTTTTCATCTGTTGTATGTTCTATCTGAATATTTCTTAATGAATGAATCTGAATGTTTTCTCTATATGATTATATCTTTTCTCTTTGTTTCCTTTTATTTGTCTTTAAAAAGTTTCTTTTTGATTATGACAAAAAGGGGGAGAAAATGAAATTCTGACTGTTCAAATAAACTTTACCTGAATGGAATTCAGACATATCAAATCATAACTAACATGAATTTTTAGTCTTTCAGAACTATAATGATAAATCTGACAAAATTCTTTAAAGTAACACTGAGATCCCTAAATCAAGTTTTAACCAATCAGGCTCTAATTCTGAAACGTTCATCCAAATAAAGCTCTGATTCTGAAAAGAATACTCATGCAAAAAGGGAAGTTTCTGTTCTTTCTTAGTATTCAATTCAAGGGGAGATTCATAATCTCAGGGGGAGTTATATTTATCTCTTTATTGAACAAAATTTCCTATGTTTTTGTCATCATCAAAAAGGGGGAGATTGTTAGAACACAGATTGGTTCTTAGTTATATCTCTATGTTTTAATGATAACTCTAATGAAATTTTGTATTAAGAAACTATATACTCTAAATTTGTTCAAGTATTTTTGTTGCAGATATTAAATTTAATATCCTTTTGAATGCAAATATGAATCTGAACGTTGAACTACGCAAGGCTCTGAGTGTCAGAAGCATCTCGTTAGAAGACTCTGAAGCAGAAGCTACAGAATCATCTGAAGCGTAAACTGAAGACTTTGTATGAAGAGTTTCAAGCACTGTTTTTCAGAAGACTCTGATAGTACTATTCGCTGCAAGTACTGAGGATCTGATCTCCAAACTCTGCTCTGATTGATTTCACGCTGAAGCACACTTACTGCAATACTCTGATACAACAAACTCGGATGACATCAAGACTCTGATCACTCAAGGCTCTGATGTTGATTACTGTGAAATAGAAACTTGTTGAAGAAGACTATTCAAAGTTATATCCGTTGGTATATACCAAACATCTCTTTCCTCTTCTATGCTAGACACAAGAACTCAGGAAAAAAGGATTTCTCTGAACGTTCTACTTCTAGGAAAGGTCAAGTCATGGGAAGACAAAATGCTACAGCTACTTTGCAGTACACTGTCTTCAAGCTTGCAACGTCTTGGACTTCTTTGTCTATAAAAGCAAGCCTTTAACAACTTTCTACAGTTGACGAACATTGACGTATTTTTGACAAATTCATTGAAAACTCTCACAAAGCTCTCATACAAATTATATATCTTTGTTGAATAATTTCATACGTTCTTAATCTTAAGTGTATAAATCACAGTTGTGATATAGCTTTCTTAGAAGCATTTTAAACACTTGTTTAGTTTACATTTGATTGTAAAAGTTCCTTAAGAAGACCAAGTTGTGGTCAATAGTTCTTGAGAAGACTAAGACAGTTGTTCTTAGTGGTTGACATTGTAATCCGTTTGATTATAGTGGATTAAGTCCTTGTGGAGAAAGGCAAATCACTCTTGATAGGGTGGACTGGAGTAGTTGAGTTCAACGAACCCGGATAAAAATCTTTGTGTTTTTATTGCCATAATATTTTGAAAACCCTTATTCAACCCCCCCCCCCCCCCCCCTTTCTAAGTATTTTCTCACCTTCACCAATTGCCGAAGACAAAGGCACACACTTAACCACTCACTTAACCTGCGTAAAACTCTACTGGGGATAGAGATGCAAACTCCAACTGCTAGGGAATGGACTCTGGTTGGGGAGAAAACAAATTTCATCCATACCTTTTTGCCCCAAGGGTAACGACCCTGCAAAAATGAACAAACAAACAAGATATCCTACGCAAAAGGAGCTACCTTGGTCATCATCCGTGACATTGTTCAATTAAATCGAATTTTTAACAATTATTGGCCAAGGCCCGCAAGTTTATGTTTAAGTTAAAACATCGGGCGTTTTTCACAAACAAAATAGTAAAAGTTAAAACAAAGCAGACATGATACTGAGTAGTATATGTTTATTGACAAACGGCCTGTAAATAGGCAAAGTTTTACAACAGATGCAACCCCTGAAAAGAGGAAGTTGCGCAAAAATATACAAAAGTGTACAAAAATGTCGGCAATATGGTGTAGACAAACACCATGAGCTGATCCCTCTATGACTCGCCCGACCTCGATGCTTTCCGGATGCTTCGTCTTCAGGAGAGATTGGTTTAGATAAATGGACCTCGGGTCCTCCCAATCTACTAAGCAATGAAAGCTCACACGCAGACCGCAATCATTTGCTTTTCAATCCCTAACTTTTGCATGAATCGCCCTTTCGGGTTTTTAATTCACCGAGATACCCATTTTTGCCAAAGCCGCCCTTTCAGGTTTTCGACTTTGCGGGTTTACATCTTTTTCTTTTTATCCCTAACTTTTTCCCGAACCCATTCTTTTTGTGGTTCACCGGGATGCCCCATTTTTGCCTGGACTTTTCTTTTTTCTGTCCAACGGGTCTCTTTAAGCAAAGTATTTTTTAACTGCGTCTGCGTTCACCGGGGATGTAAAATCCTCGCCATCCATGGTGGATAACAATAAGGCTCCTCCGGAGAAGACCTTTCGAACAACATATGGACCTTCATAGTTGGGAGTCCATTTGCCCCTGTGATCTGATTGTGGTGGGAGAATCTTTTTCAGCACAAGATCGCCCGTCTGAAAGCTTCGAGGGCGCACCTTCTTATCGAAAGCTTTCTTCATCCGGCTCTGATACAACCGTCCGCATGTAATAGAGCTAGCCTTTTCTCATCCAGCAGGCTGAGCTGATTTGAATCAACTCTTTATCCATTCTGCCTCATCGAGCTTGACGTTGACCAGGACTCTCAGAGAGGGGATCTCGACCACTAATGGTAGGACAACTTCTGTACCATATACCAACGAGAAAGGAGTTGCCCCGATTGAAGTGCGCACCGTAGTACGATAACTGTGAAGAGCAAAGGACAACATCTTGAAGGTAGGAAAAACACTTAGAAGGGGGGGGGGGTTGAATAAGGGTTTTAAAACAATTAAGATGATAGAAAAATAACACAGTATTTTTATCCTGGTTGGTTTGAACTCAAACTAATCCAGTCCACCCTACCAAGGTGATTTTCCTTTCTCAACAAGGACTTAATCCACTAAATCAAACTGATTACAATGTTAACCACTAAGACAACTGTCTTAGTCTTCTCAAGAAATTTGACCACACTTGGTCTCTTAAGGAATCTTTTACAAAAGATAAACTAACAATGTGTTTAAGATTTGCTTCTAAAAAGCTATATCACAACAGTGATTTTTACACAAGTTTTAGAACAAAATAAAACTATTCAGCTTTTAAAGAAAGTTTGTATCAGTTGAATAATATGTCAAGAATTTGTTTGAAGTTCGTTAGCCTTTGAAGTGATGCTTAGACTTGCTTTTATAGTACTTTGAAATCCATTTCTCAAAGACTGTGCAATCTGTGCATTCTGTTCTTTTTATCTTCTATTGACTTTTCCTTTCTCAGAAGAGGAATGTTTTGACAAATCCTTTTTGTCTGAAATCCTGTGTCATGCACGAATGAGGAAAGAGCCGTTTAGATAAGGACAAGGAATATGCTAACGGATCTTTATTTGAACAACATCTTCTTCAATAACTATGGAACATCTTGCATCAGAACTTCTGATGATGGTCTTAGTTGTTCAGATCAGAGTTAACTCAATCAGAGTTTCTCTATCAGAGTTTGCAGCAAAGTGCTTTAAGTTTGAAATTCTTTATCAGAGCATACTTTCTTATCAGAGCTTCTATACTTGCAGCGTTAAGTACTTCCAGAGTCTTCTAAAGCTTTACGTATGTTCTTTACTCAAGTTCTTCTTAGCTATGCTCAGAGTCATTGTAGCAGATCAGAGTCTTCTGATGTGTTGCTTCTGACGTTCAGAGCTTTTTCGTTTTGTAGTGTTCAGAGGCGTTCTTGCTTCTAGAATAATACTAATTTTGATATCTAAAACATATAAACACTTGAACAAAATTAGAGTATATATATATATCTTTATACAAAATTTCATTAATGTTATCATCAAAACAATGAGATATATTAAACACCAATCTGTGTTCTAACAATCTCCCCCTTTTTGATGATGACAAAAACTATGGGAAATTTTGTTTAAATAGAAAAGAAATATTTCTCCCCCTGAGATTATTAATCTCCCCCTGAAATGAATACTTCTGAAAAGATTAAATACTTCCCTTTCAGCTTCTGTATTCTTTTCAGCATTAGAGGAAATTGTAGATTCTCAGACTTTAGTTCAGAGTTAATTCTTAGAAATTTGCCAGATGAGAATTATTAGCTCTGAAACACTGAAAAGTATGATTAGATGAAATTTATCATGTATGAGTTGCCTTTGGTAACTGTTTATGTGAATTATCAAAATTACCATTTTCTCCCCCTTTTTATCATATAAAAAAGAATCTAGATTAAGAAAAACTTTAAGACAGAGAAAAGATAACAGAGGAAAAACACTAGATCAAATGATAGATTCAGTCAAAAAAAACATAACATTCAGATGCACTGATAAACATAATCCAAGACAGAAATAAACAGACAAATAACACATAAGTGCACACACAATAAAGAAACTAAGAAGGGCGAGAAGCCAAAATCCTTAGAAGATTCGTTATCTTAGATGTGGACTCATCTTGTTTCGCCATCCATGTCTTGATTTCTTCAGTTGTCTTTTCCTGCTTTACCATCCAAGATCTTATCTCAGTGTTGCTAGCCTTGAGTTCAGTAAACTGAGCATGCAGATCTTCGTCTTCTTTCTTCTTTTCAGATGACTCAGGAGCAAATGTTGAAGCAGAAGCCTAGTGAACAACCAAAGATGCAGAAGCATTCTGGACAATCATGTCAGAAGGTTGAGCAGAGTCAAGAGTCTCTAGGGAACAGGAACAAAAACTTCTGGAACGACTTCTTCAGGCTTAGACAGTTTAGCAGTCTCAGATGCAACAAACTCTTCAGAAGGAAGGCACACATCCTTTGTAGGTGTGTTTTCTAGAAGCAATGTTGGATTTCTGCTAACACTCAGAAGAGTGAGTCTGGCAGCTTCAGCAAATCTGACCTTTGCATCATCAGAACAAATCTCTTGAAGATTTGAAGCAACAGAATTGAATCTATTTTTGAATCTCTTCCAGACAGCTTCAGAATCATCAGGATTCATACTTGAAAGGCATTCCTTCATAATAGTAGATAACCACATGTTTATTTCCTTTTTAAAACCAGTAAACAGAGTACCAACATCTAGCCTAGGTTTGGGTTTTAGGTAGGCTTCTAATGAAGGTGTTTTGGTGGTTTCAGAAGTTGAAGGTATGGAAAAAGAAGGGATAATGATAACGGGTGGGTATGAAGAAGATGGAGTGAGAACAAATGAAGTATTAACAGTATTAGGTTCAGATGGGGTTGTTTCAGATAAGAAAGTATCATCATCAGGGTCAGATGGAATGGAAACGAAAGGTTTGAGAAGAGATGAGATGACATCTGGTCTATCAGAATCAATGGAATCAGATGAATCAGAAGATTCAGATGATCCAGATGGAACTGGATAGACAGTGGTAAGAGGTTGAAGATCAAGAACGACTGGTTTAGGATCAGATGGGATGGTTTCTGGTTGTTATGGTTCAGAGGTTTGATTTATAGATGGTCGATTTTCAGAAGGTTGGTTTTCAGAGGGGTTTGGTTCAGATGTTTGTGGAACAGAAGTTGGGGTTTTATCAGGGGTAGTTTTCTGATGGATGTTGAAGGAAGGTGTGAATGCTACAGAAGATTATGGTTCAAATGGTTGTGGTTGTTATGGTTCAGAAGTTTTATTTGGTTTAGGTGTAGAAGGGAGTGGTTGAGATTTTTGTGGTTCTTGTGGTTCAGATGGAATGGGTTCAGAGTTGTGAGGAGGAGAAGGTGAGGGAATTGTGTCATAAGGAGGAGGTTCAGATGTTAGTACTTCTCTTACAGTTTCTAAAATAGAAGATAAACTAGCAGCAGAGTTACCTTTTTGCTTCTTGATGCGTTTTGGCTTTGCAAAAGATACTTCGCCAGAAGCTTTCCTCTTGGGCTTAGAAGATCCTTCTTCTGAGACCTTTCTTTTCTTCCTTTGTCTCTCCCCATAGAAATCTAATCCAAGTTCATCTGCTCTTTGGATCAGATGTTCTGGCAAGGGGGTTTCATCTGCTAAGCATTCAGCTATGTAAGCCAGAATGATTTCCTTTGGCTCGTTAGCATAGAAGAGAGGAAAGTCATCTAAAGGAATTCTTCTCTTGCTTACTTCTTCAGTGTTGATCTGACCTAGTGCAGAAGTAAGTTCTTCCACTATTCTCATCCTCTGCAGACTTTTTCCATTCAGAGGTTTTCCAACAATTGAAGCTAATTCTTCTTTCATACCAGCCTCTGTCAGATGACCAACTAAACCATTCTCAGTCAAAATATCTGAGATTAATCTTCCCATAGGAATCCAGTTTCTCACCTTGTGATGCTTTGTCTTGACAAATTCTCTGAACTTTTCTACATGTCCCCACAGATGAGTGAAAAGAAAGTAAGGCAGATCCACTTTGATGCCTTTACCCATACAACACATAAAATACATCTGATCAGAATTGATGTAGTCAGGAGAATTTGTAGATTTCCTGTGATGTATGCAGCCTAAGAAGATCTTAGCCTAAATCTTGTATTGAACCTTCAAATCCTTTATCTTGCTTGAAGCTTCCTCAGAAGTGAAGACTTCATTGTACACCTCATCCATATCCATATGACTTGCTGGCAGATGAGTAACACCATCTGATTCTTGATATCCTATCAACTTGCAAATCAGATCTTCAGTGATAATGATCTCTTTACCCAGAACTGAAGACACAATGAATTTGGGGAAAACGCTTGCATGAATCCAAAACTCTTTGACCAAGCAAGGATAAACTGGACCAACCAATTTATCAAAATACTTTGTCCATCCTTGTGATGACAGAGCTGGACGCAAATCATAACCATTCACAGCAATGTTTTCAAAATCTATCAAGAACTCACATAAAACTTCCAGTTGATCAACGGGAGTGAGGAGAGTTCTTACTGGTTCTTTGAACGGAGTAGGACCCATTGTAGAAGATGAAACATCAGCCACTATAGATTCAAACTGTTGAGAGGTTGAAGATGAAGTTGACATTTCTGATCTTGTGAGATAACGAGTTCTTCTTTAGGATTTAGGTTTAGAGGAGATGAAGAAACAATGAAGCAAACAGAAATGCATACAGGTGAGAGAGAGAGAGAGAGAGAGTGAAAACTGTGAAATGTGTTGTGTTGTGGAATTTATAGGGGCAAAAATTAGGGCACACATTCACACATCCAGCATTTAATTCAATTGATTTAATTCAAAAAGTCACATAAAAAAGAATAATGATTTAAAAACATTAAATGATACTGACAAGCGTGGGGAGGAAAACGAGAAATTGAGAATTCAAACAGTACCTCAAAACGGCGTCTCATTGAGTACACTCCACCTTTTCAGATATCATGTGACACGTGTTTGATGTTGATGTATCTCTGAATTTCTTTAGAATAAGAAACGTTAAATAACGCTCAGATCTTCTGAGACTTGTTAGATCAGAGTTTCACAAAAATAAATAACGTACCAAAAGAAATAATCAGATGATTTACTTCAGAGAATAAACATTATTCATATTTCATCAGAATAAATTTTCTTCTGAATAATAGTTTTATTCTGGACAAAAATCCATACTAATATTCTTCAGAATAAATTTAAACCTATCTTCAGCAAGGGGTTTTGTGAAGATATCAGCTCATTGATGGTCTGTATCAACAAAGTTCAAACTTATAATTCTCTTCTGAACACAGGCTCTGATAAAATGATGCTTAATTTCTATATGCTTTGCCTTAGAATGTAAAATAGGATTTTTAGAAAGGAAAATAGCAGAAGTATTATCACAGAAAATAGAAATGTTACTCTCATGTATCTGATAATCTTCTAGTTGACTCTTCATCCAGAGCATCTGTGTGCTACAACCAGCAGCAGCAATGTATTATGCTTCTGTTGTTGAAAGCGCTATTGTGGGTTGCTTCTTGCTGAACCATGAGATCAGATGACTTCCCAGAAACTGACAGCTTCCAGAAGTACTCTTATGTTCTATTCTGTCTCCAGCAAAGTCGGCATCACAGAATCCAACTAATCTGTATTCATCAGATCTTTTGTAACACAGACCCACGTTAGTAGTACCTTTCAGATACCTCATAATCCTCTTAACAGTTGTTAAGTGAGATTCTCTAGGATCTGATTGGAATCTAGCACATAGACAAACACTAAAGAGGATATCGGGTCTAGAAGCAGTCAAGTACAGAAGAGAACCAACCATACCTCTGTAGAGCTTCTGACCTACCTTTTTGCTTACCTCTTCTTTACCTAGAGTGCTTGTAGGATGCATTGGAGTCTTTGCTAGCTTGCTTTCTGTCATGTTGAATTTCTTCAGAAGCTCCTTTACATACTTTGTCTGATGTATGTAGGTGCCTTCTGGAGTCTGATTCACTTGAATTCCCAGAAAGAATCTGAGTTCTCCCATCATGCTCATTTAGAATTTTGCCTGCATAGATTGAGCAAACTCCTTTCCAAGCATAATATTGGTAGTTCCAAAAATAATATCATCAACATAAATTTGACAGATTAAAATGTCTTTCTTAATTGATTTATGGAAGAGAGTAGTATCAAGTTTTCCTCTGATAAAATTATTTTCTAGAAGGAAATTAGTCAGCCTCTCATACCAAGCTCTGGGAGCTTGTTTTAAGCCATAGAGTGATTTCTTCAGTTTAAAAACGTGTTCTGGAAATTTTTCATTTTCAAAACCAGGAGGTTAATGAACATACACTTCCTCTTCTATGAAACTATTTAAGAAAGCACTTTTAACATCCATCTAATACAGAGTGATGTTATTCTGTGCAGCAAAAGAAATAAGCAAGCGAATAGATTCTAACCTTGCCACATGAGGATATGTATCTGTGTAATCTATACCTTCTTGCTGATTGTATCCTTGAGCAACCAGCCTAGCCTTGTTTTTGATAACTTCTCCTTGCTCGTTCAGCTTGTTTCTGAAGACCCATTTAGTCCCAATGATGTTGAATCCATTTGGTCTTGGAACCAGATCCCAAACGTCATTCCTTGTGAATTGGTTAAGCTCTTCTTGCATAGCAAGTATCTAATCATTATTGTTCAGAGCCTTATCCAAAGAAGTAGGTTCAATGATAGACACCAAGCTAAACAATGACGTTCTAGAAGATCTGAGAAATGATCTTGTTTTGATAGGGTCATCCTTCTTTCCAATTATCATTTCCTCTGGATGAGAGGCTTTGATTCTGGATGATCCTTTAACATTTGGTTCTTCAGAAATTGTCAAGCTATCCATCTGAGCAGTCAAGGGAGTAGCATCTGACGTTGCTTCTGGTGCTTTTGCTTGAGCTTTGTCTGCCTCTGATTCTTCAGAGTTTGTGAGAAGGACTTCTCTATCTGCAAAAATTTCAAGCTGCTTTGGCTTTTGATTGCCAAGCTTATCATCAAATCTAACATGAAATTATTCCTCTACAATTTGTGTCTCAGTATTGTATGCTATGTAGCCTTTAGAGCGTTCAGAATATCCAAGCATGAAACACTTCTGAGCTTTAGAATCAACCTTGTTCAGATTTTCCTTAGTATTCAACATAAAACAGACACATCCAAAAGGATGGAAATAAGAAATGTTGGGCTTTCTATTCCTCCATAATTCATAGGGAGTCTTCTCCAGAAGATGTCTTACAGACACTCTGTTCTGAATATAACAAGTTGTATTCACTACTTCTGCCCAAAAATGTTTTGCCATGTTAGTCTCGTTAATCATGGTTCTGGCCATTTCTTGCAATGTTCTATTTTTCCTTTCTACAACTCCATTCTGTTGAGGAGTTCTAGGACAAGAAAAATCATGTGCAATGTCATTTTCTTTAAAAAAAATTCAAAGTATTTGTTTTCAAACTCTCCACCATGATCACTTCTGACTTTAACAATTTTAAATTCTTTTTCGTTTTGGACTTGTTTGCAGAAGTCAATGAATTCAGAATGAGACTCATCCTTGTGTTTCAGGAATTTTACCCATGTCCATCTGCTGTAGTCATCAACTATGACTAATCCATACTTCTTGCCTCTGATGGATGCAGTTTTCACTGAACCAAACAGATCAATATGAAGCAGCTCTAATGGTCTAGAGGTAGAAACAACATTTTTAGCTTTAAAAGAAGATTTTGAAAATTTTCCTTTCTGACATGCATCACAAAAAGCATCTGAGTTGAACTTCAACTGAGGAAGTCCTCTGACCAAATTGAGCTTATTAATCTGAGATATACATCTCATACTAATATGACCCAATCTTCTATGCCAGACCCATTGCTCATCGTTAACAAGCAAAAGGCATTTTACATTCTGAACTTTAAGTTATGAAAGATTGATTTTGTAAATGTTGTTCTTCCTTTTCCCATTAAAGAGGATTGAGCCATCTTTTTTACTCACAACTTTACAACATTTTTGATTGAAGATAATGTCATAACCATTGTCACTTAATTGACTTATGGACAATAGATTATGTGTTAATCCTTCAACAAGTAAGACATTAGATATGGAAGGAAGGTTACCATTGCCAATAGTTCTAGAGCCAATGATTTTGCCCTTCTGGTTCCCTCCAAACTTCACGTCACCTCCAGATCTAAGTTCCAGGCTTTGGAACATAGACCTTCTTCCTGTCATGTGTTGCGAGCAGCCAGAGTCCAGGTACCATGATTGGTGTCTCGAATTTGCTGCTAAGGACATCTGCAACAAAAATTATTTTGTCCTTAGGCACCCATATTTTCTTGGGTCCTCTGGGGTTAGTAGGTTTTAAATTCTTTCTAAATTTCTTTCCCTTAAAAGTATCTTTGTTCTGCTGAGGTTTTGGTTTATTAAACACAGGTTTGTTCTGATCAGAACGTGTGTGCTTAATATCATTTAAATGACCATATTTGAAGTGAGTATACAGAGGAGAATACTTAATGATCATTTTATCAACAGGTTTTGGATTTAAATCCTTCCCATAGGGTAATTCATATCCAATTCCCTTCCTGTTGTTTCTGCTTACGCCATAGATCATGGAAGCCATCTTGCTTCTATCTAGGCCTCTGGCCAGAAACTTCTAAAAGCTATAATCATACTCTTCTAAAATGTTATTAGAGCATGATATAAGATCTGAGTCAGATTTTTGAGCTTTTTCTAACTCATTTTTCATTTTAAGATTGTTTGCTTTAAGCTCAGCAACTTCTGATCTCAGCTGATCATTCTCAGATGCAAGACAACTCTGAAGCTTCTTGTATTTGAGTTTGATTTTGTTGTAGCTTTCAAGAATTTCAGATAAACTTTCAGTAAGTTCAGCTCTAGAAAGTTCAGAAAATACCTCTTCTGAATCTGATTCTGATCCAGATTCAGCAGTTTCTTCGTGGTCTTCCATGTCAGCCATCAGTGCTACATTAGCACATTCATCTTCTGATTTTGATGAAGATTCAGAAGCATCTGAATCATCCCACGTGGCCATTAACACTTTCTTCTTCTTTTCAAACCTCTTTCTGGGTTTCTCCTTCAGAAGTTTGGGACATTCATTTTTATAGTGGCCTGGCTCCTTGCACTCGTAGCACATTACATCTTTCTTTCCAAATTTCTTATGTCTAAAAGATTCGCCACGCTGATCAGATCTCTTGAAGTTTTTGAACTTCTTTTGTTTGTGCTTCCAGAGTTGGTTTATCCTTTTGGACTGCAAAGACAGTTCATCTTCTTCAGAGGAAGATTCTTCAGAGCTTTCTTCAATAACCTGCAAAGCTTTAGCAGATTTGTTAGATTTTAGCGCAACAGACTTACCTTTCTTTTGAGGTTTGTCTTCTTCCAACTCAATCTCGTGACTCCTTAAGGAACTGGTCAGTTCCTCCAGAGTGATCTTATTCAGATCCTTTGCAAGCTTCAGCGCTATCACCATTGGTCTCTACCTTGTTGGCAAGCTTCTGATTATCTTCTTGACGTGATCAGTAGTAGAGTAACCTTTGTCCAGAACCTTCAGACCAGCAGTTAGAATCTGAAACCTTGAGAACATAGCTTCTACAAATTCAGATTCCTCCATCTTGAAGGCTTCGTATTTCTGAATGAGCGCCAAGGCTTTTGTCTCCTTTACTTGGGAGTTTCCTTCATGCGTCATTTTTAAAGATTCAAATATATCAAATGTAGTATCTCTATTTTTTATTTTCTCATACTCAGTATGAGATATAGCATTTAATAGAATGGTTCTCGCCCTGTGATGGTTTCTAAACTCCTTCTTCTGTTGATCAAACATAGACTTTTTGTCAACCTTCTTGCCTTCATCATTTGTAGAATGAATATAACCATCAGTAACCAAATCCCATAAGTCAGCGTCATAGCCTAGAAAGAAAATTTCTATTCTATCTTTCCAGTAATCAAACTTCTCACCATCAAACATGGGAGGTTTGGTGTTGATTCTGTATCTATCATCATATTTATTGTTGTATGAAGTTGAAGTTGAAGCTTCAGCAGCCATGATAAATCAAGAACAATAGATTAAGAGTTTTTCCCAACAGGATCTTTTTCTGTCACGGTTAAGTGAGAACACTTACAGAACCGGAGCTCTGATGCCAACTGAAGGTAGGAAAAACACTTAGAATGGGGGGGGGGGTTGAATAAAGGTTTTAAAACAATTAAGATGATAGAAAAATAACACAGTATTTTTATCCTGGTTCTTTTGAACTCAAACTAATCCAGTCCACCCTACCAAGGTGATTTGTCTTTCTCAACAAGGACTTAATCCACTAAATCAAACTGATTACAGTGTTAACCACTAAGACAATTGTCTTAGTCTTCTCAAGAAATCTGACCACACTTGGTCTCTTAAGGAATTTTTTACAAAAGATAAACTAACAATGTGTTTAAGATTTGCTTCTAAAAAGCTATATCACAACAGTGATTTTTACACAAGTTTCAGAACGAAATAAAACTATTCAGCTTTTGAAGAAAGTTTGTATGAGTTGAATAATATGTCAAGAATTTGTTTGAAGTTCGTTATCCTTTGAAGTGATGCTTAGACTTGCTTTTATAGTACTTTGAAATCCATTTCTCAAAGACTGTGCAATCTGTGCATTCTTTTCTTTTTGTCTTCTATTGACTTTTCCTTTCTCAGAAGAGGAATGTTTTGACAAATCCTTTTTGTCTGAAATCCTGTGTCATGCACGAATGAGGAAAGAGCCGTTTAGATAAGGACAAGGAATATGCCAACGGATCTTTATTTGAACAACATCTTCTTCAACAACTATGGAACGTCTTGCATCAGAGCTTCTGATGATGTTCTTAGTTGTTCGGGTCAGAGTTAACTCAATCAGAGTTTCTCTATCAGAGTTTGCAGCAAAGTGCTTTAAGCGTAAAATTCTTTATCAGAGCATACTTGCTTATCAGAGCTTCTGTACTTGCAGCGTTAAGTACTTCCAGAGTCTTCTGAAGCTTTACGTATGTTCTTTACTCAAGTTCTTCTTAGCTACGCTCAGAGTCATTGTAGCAGATCAGAGTCTTCTGATGTGTTGCTTCTGAGGCTCAGAGCTTTTTCGTTCTGTAGTGTTCAGAGGCGTTCTTACTTCCAGAATAATATTAATTTTGATATCTGAAACAAATAAACACTTGAACAAAATTAGAGTATATATATCTTTATACAAAATTTCATTAATGTTATCATCAAAACAATGAGATATATTAAACACCAATTTGTGTTCTAACACATCTCATGTCAATCCTTGTAGGTGACAACCATCTTTTGCACTATCCGCTTGATGTTCTTGTTGGTCGCTTCAACAACGTCGTTCATCTTCGGACGATAGGGCGATGAGTTGTGATGCTCGATTTTGAAGTTCTAGCACAATTCTTTCATCATTTTATTGTTAAGATTTGAACCATTGTCAGTAATGATTCTCTCGGGCACTCTGTATCTACAGATGGTGTCCCTCTTTATGAACCGGGCTACCACTTGCTTGGTAACATTCGCATATGAGGCTGCTTCAACCCACTTGGTGAAGTAATCAATAACGACCAAGATGAACCGATGTCCATTGGACGTTGTTGGCTCAATCTTGCCAATCATGTCAATGCCCCACATGGAAAAGGGCCATGGAGACGCCATGACGTTCAGAGGACACGGCGGCACATGAATCTTGTCTGCGTAAATTTGGCATTTATGGCATTTCTTCGCGAATTTGAAACAATCTGACTCCATCGTTAGCCAATAATACCCTGCTCGCAGTAGTTTTCGAGACATGGCATGCTCACCGGCATGTGTACCAAAAGTACCCTCGTGGACCTCTTCCATAAGCAAGCTAGCTTCTTTTTCGTCCACGCATCTTAATAACACCGGGTCATGGTTCCTTTTGTATAGCACACCATCCGGGTTCAGATAAAAGTTACTAGACAACCTCCTCAGAGTCTTCTTATCCTGGGTCGAAGCCCCTGGCGGATACTCTTGCTTCTTGAGGAAATTTTGTATATCATAAAACCACGGCTTGCCATCAGCAGCTTCTTCAATGACGAACACTAATGTCGGCCTGTCAAGGCGAGAAATGACAATTCTGGGAGTATCATTCCAGAAATTCACTTTGTCCATTGAAGCCAACGTAGCCAGAGCATTTGCCATCTGATTCTCCGCTCTAGGCACGTGATGGAACTCTACCCGATCGAAGAAGGGCAACATCCTCCTTGCATAGTCTTTGTAAGGGATCAGATTAGGTTGTCGGGTTTCCCAATCTCCTATGATCTGATTAACAACCAACCCTGAGTCGCCATATACATCCAAATTCTTGATCCTCAGATCAATGGCTTCTTCCAACCCCATGATGCACGCTTCGTACTCGGCCTCATTATTTGTGCAAGGGAATGTCAACTTGGCAGTGAAGGGGATACGAGTACCATGAGGCGTCGTGATAATTGCCCCAATTCCACTACCATATGAGTTGACAGCGCCGTCAAATATCATCTGCCATTGAGAACCCCTCTCTGGAACTTCGTTAGGTAATGGCTCTTCACAGTCCTTCATCTTAAGGAACATGATGTCTTCGTCAGGAAATTCAAATTTCATCGATTGATAATCATCAATTGGCTGTTCAGCAAGGTACTCTGACAGAACACTTCCCTTGATAGCTTTCTGGGAAACGTATTGGATATCATACTCTGTCAGTACCATCTGCCATCTGGCAATCCTCCCGGAGAGTGCTTGCTTTTCGAAGACGTATTTGATCGGATCCATCTTCGAAATCAGCATGGTTGTATGATTCAACATGTATTGTCTCAAACGTTTGGCAACCCAGGCGAGTGCGCAACACGTTTTCTCAAGCATCGAGTAACGAGACTCACCGTCTGTGAACTTTTTACTCATATAGTATATTGCATTCTCTTTTCTACCGGTCTCGTCCTGTTGACCGAGAACACAACCCATACTATTCTCAAGAACCGTTAGATACATGATCAAAGGTCTTCCAGCAACTGGGGGTATCAATATCGAAGGTTCCTGCAAATATTCTTTTATTTTGTCAAATGCCTTCTGGCAATTCTCGTTCCAGATGACCACCTGATCTTTCTTTAGAAATTTGAACAACGATTCACATGTGGCTGTCAGGTGAGATATGAACCGAGCAATATAGTTCGGTCTCCCCAAGAAACCACGAACCTCTTTGTCTGTCTTCGGCGCTGGCATATCTTGTATAGCTTTTATTTTCGCAGGATCGACCTCGATTCCTCTTTTGCTAATAATGAACCCCAGTAGCTTTCCTGATCGTACTCCGAAAGTACACTTGTTAGGATTCAACCTCAACCTAAATTTCCTGATTCTTTCAAACAGCTTCTGCAAATTGACCAGGTGTTCTTCCTCCATTTGCAACTTTGCTATCATATCACCAACATAGACCTCGGTCTCATGATGAATCATGTCATGAAACAAAGTGACCATAACCCGCTGGTAGGTTGCCCCTGCGTTTTTCAACCCAAAAGGAATTACCTTATAACAGAACATCCCCCACGGCGTGATAAACTTCGTTTTCTCCATATCCTCCGGTGCCATTTTAATCTGATTATAGCCCGAAAAACCGTCCATGAAGGAAAACACGGAATACTGAGCAGTATTGTCGACCAATACGTCAATGTGAGGGAGCGGGAAGTCATCCTTTGGGCTCGCCTTATTCAAATCTCTATAATCAACACACATCCGTACCTTGCCATCCTTCTTAGGCACAGGTACGATGTTGGCGACCCATGGAGGGTAAGTTGTCACGACTAAAAATCTTGCGTCCAACTGCTTCTGAACTTCTTCTTTGATTTTTACAGCCATGTCTGGTCTTGTCCTTCTAAGCTTTTGCTTGACCGGCGGACACTCTTCGCGCAACGGCAAGCGATGAACCAATATGTCTGTGTCAAGCTCGGGTATATCTTCATAGGACCAAGAAAAGATGTCATTATACTCTCGAAGCATCTCAATCAGTCTTTGCTTGATGTCACTCTACAGCATGACCCCTACCCTGACATTCCTTACAACTTCTTCAGAACCCAAATTAATGATCTCGATGTCCTCCTGATGAGGCAGAATGATTTTGTCTTCTTGTTTCAAGAGTCGGGCTAGCTCTTCCGGCACGTCTTCATCTTCATCAATCTCTCCTTCAGCTTGATATATCGGATGATCAAAGTCGAAGCGAGTCATAGAAGGTTCCGGATCGGTGTCATCTGCAATGTTAATCCTGCAATAAAAATGGTTAAGTGCTTAAAATGATGTGCAAGTTAGCATAAACCACATTTCAATTTTATTGTTAAAAGAAAACAAGAATAACAAGGATCACAAAATTTGAATGCGAAAAGACCGCCCTTTGATTTATTGATAAAATGTTCAAACATAACCAAGTAAGGCCCTGAAAACAAAACCAATATGCTCCAGGTAGAACATAGGGTTGTACAATAATCGAGAAAATAAATCATTATTGTTTAGTAGTCACTTGAATTAATTCCTGGATAAACAAGTTATGCAGACTTTGTCCTGGCGTGCAAGGTGTCGCTACTGCGAAAATCGGCGCCGGCTAAACAGAAGAGTCGCCACCGTGCGTTATTTATCCCAAAGGAGGGAAAGGAAACGCTCAGAGTAAACCTAACGCAAAACAGGAAAGGAATGGTCGTCGCAACCAAATCCTGGATTCGGGAGTCGGTTACGCAAGGGGAAGGTATTAGCACCCCTCACATCCGTCGTACTCGACGGGATCCACGCTTGTTTTCTAGTACGGATTGTTATTCTATCTACTCTAAAGGTCAGGGTTAAAAAGAAAAGAAAATGACTCGGCAAAGTATCGCACTTTATGCCTACGTATTCCCGTCTGGAACGAGAAATCAGAGTCAACGTAGTTCGCCTACCTACAGAAAAGGAGGGGAAGGTTGCTCGCTAGGATATCGCATCCTATGCCTACGTACTTTCATATAGCATGAAAGATCAGAGCAAACATAGTTCGGGCTACGGAAGACACAAGCTTGTCTGAGTGTTTTTTATCTCCTTATGAAAGGGTTTTTTTCTAATTAAGAGTCCAAGCGGACAAAAATGACATTTGGATGTTTGTTTTCAGTCTTTTACGCAAGAAATGTCTTTCATGATGTTTGCAATCTCTGACGCACTAGAGACTATGATTTGAGGGTGACTACGTCGTATGTCACCCTAAGGGTAACACACTAAGCAATCAGGTTACCGAAGAGTGACCCTCCAGCAACCTTTCTCAAATAGCTTAAGGCTCGTAGCGTACGACATCGATTATCCTTATTACTGTGTTTTGAATTGTTCTGAGATAGAAGAGAAGTCTAAAAACCTAGGGTTTGAAAGGGAAATCATAACTACCCTAATGTTGTCATGCATGGATTACAACCTAATGTCTGTCATAATTCCCTCCTGCACAGAGGAAATCAGAGATCCTAGGGGATAAATGGAAAAGAAACAACAAAAATACAATAAACAGTAAAATGCATGAGATGCAGCAATACAAGCGAAGCAAGGGAGAAAGCAATAGGAAAGAGGAGACAAGCTCCACCTCAAACCTAAGGGAAAACCAACAAACAATACAGCAAGGAAAACCACCAACACCAGCTCAGACAGCCACACTAGCTCCTACGGTAAGCAAGTTAAACAGCACCAGCTCTGGCAGCTACAGTTGATAAACAGCAAAAGGTTGACAGCAACAACTTTAGGCAAGATCCCATCTTCACTTTCCAATGGTCTTCAAGCTTCAGATAAGCTCTTATCTCCAATAATCTTCCACTTTAGCAAGCACTGAGTCACAACCAGTAGACATCTTCAGTTGGAAGCAAAACCCTAGTCCTCAACAAATACCCAGCTTTGACAGGTACAAGCTTCATCTTCCCCAATCTTCAATGCACTTCATCTTCAATAAACTTCCATCTTCAAGGCAAACACTTACAGGAGAGAATTAACTGATAGAGGGAGTTGGAATGTTAAGAGGCTTAATGACAACCCAGGGAAATCACTAAGATCTTAACACAGCTAGTGACAGTTATCCTCAAGGTTCTACCCAATCAAAGCATGCTATACATCCCTCCTAGGGAGAGATGGAACTCTTTTAGGGGACCTTGTGTCATAGGATGGAATAGAGGCACAAGAAGCTCTCTATGTTTGACAGAAGAAATTAGTCTACTCCTAGAGCTCTCCCTATATCTCCTATCTCCTAAGCCTTCATCAAGCAATCTTCAAGCACAAGCAACTTCAAGCTCCAAGCATCACTATTTGTCTTCAATCATCCTCAAAGTCTTCACACAATCTTCAAGCAAACACAAGGCCCCAACACCCAAAGAAGAGGCCCAAAACTCAACAAACAAAACAACATCCCTAGAGGGAAACACATCCATAGCAACCAACTTGCAAAAATAAAATAAAATGGAAATATACATCATAAAATCCTAGATTAATTTCTAAGGGACCCTAGCTATGTACCCTATACCCCACATAAACTCCAAGGCCTAAATCAAACTAAAAACCCAAGAACTATGTGTTGAAATGCACCTATGTCAAGTTGAAACCCTAATTCTAACACACTAAAGTTTGATGTCCAAAACTAACCTAAATTAAATCTAAAAAATGTGATAAAATTCCAGGGCGAACCTAATACTATAATCTAACTATAGCAAAAAGAATGGCATCAAAATGTAAAATGAAATGGCTAAACAAAATTCAACAAAATGGATATACAAAATAAAATGCAATAAAAGCAACTAAATGTAAAAATTCACCAGAAATAGAAAAAATGACTAAAATGCTAATTTTATTTTTCTATAATTTTCATGAGACAATTATGAGAATGGAGAAAAAATTCCCATATAAAAAGACCTATTTTTGAATTTAATATGAATTTTCTAAGATCTTAAAATAAATGTGAAAATAAAAGAAAATATGAAAAAATGTAAAACATGCGTGTTGAATAGCAATTGAAAATAGTTCATTCACCACCTGAGCCCAGAAGGGGGGTGTAGATAGCCAAGCGCCTAAGGCCCAATATGCAATCAGAAAATAAAATGAAAAATAGAAAGGAAAATAAAAAACTCATGGTGTGAAAAGCAATGAAACTTAGTGTAATTCTCAACTGGGCCTAGGAAAGGGGTGTGGATAGAATGTTTCTCACTTAAGCCCAAGCTCTCTTTTAATGAAACGCCTCGTTTCATCTCTCAGACTCCTCCTTCACAATTTGAGAACAACTCACGGCCGTTGGATTGGTTCTTGGTCAAAGTCTTCGTGGGGATCCAATGGTGGTGGCATTGTCTTCTCCAATTCAAATTCTGGAGGGAGAGGGAATCCATGGAAACAGAGCTCGAAGCTTCTTCTTCCTCCAATCGTATCTCATCAATACTCCACTAAACATCAAAATTAAAAACCCTAACCTGCTTGAAATTTCACCAGGAATTCACCTATGGTAACCAAATTCCATGAAACACAACCTAACTCAAAACACGAATCAAACTTCAGAATTTGGTCCATGATCAAAACTCACCAATCTTGAAATAGAGTAGCTTAACCTCTTCACCATGCTTCACTGATCATTTCTAACTATTAATCTGAGGTTCCCACACCAAGAACACCAAGATAACCGCATGAACAGAAATGGCATCATTCACCTAATTGCCTCTAAACTTCATCAATCATTGCCTAAAAGCTTCCTATGATCATCTATGTTCTAACTAACCACCTAAAACCTAAAGAAAACACATAAATTATGATGTGGATTGAAAAGTGCATACTTGAGAATTCTTGATGCACAGAGGTATGAAACCTTCAAATCAAGCTTTGGGAACTTCCAGACACCTTCAATGAGTCACAATCTTGCTTCTGTATGCAAAAGAATCAATTGAAATAGCTTGGATTATGGAAACCGATTCTGAGTTGCAGGTGATGAAAATCCAAGAGCAAGAACACGATTTCTCCACCAATTTTCTTGGAAATTGATCTGGAAACACTCACTAGTATCAATGGAAGCTATAACAATCAAAATCTTGGATTGAAATGGATGAAATGCTTGTAACCGATTCTGAATTGCAACAGAAAAATTTTGATCTCAATCTCTCTTCTCTCCTTCAATTCCCACCAACTCTTGCTTGGGATCACTTCATATGCATATATAGAGTGTGAATGAAGACTCTAGAAAGTTCTAGGTTGATCCAATGAGAAAATCACCTTCTCATGTCATGAGATCTCATGTCATGCTATGCACTCATACCATCTCATGATTTTGCTTGCAATTCACATGGTTCTGAGTTTAAATTCTCTCCAAATGAGATATTGGAGGTGTATGGATGGAAAGGAGCCTTGCATTGGCTTGGAAGTATGGTTTTGCAATTTGTACCTTATGATTCAAGTAACCAAATTACAAAGCAAGTCCTTGAAATGACCCTCAATTCAAAATTGTGGCAATGTCAATGTTCTCAAAATGCCTTTTACAATCAAATTGGTATGTCATATGGCTTGGTTTGGTTTTGTAGGTCAAAAACCCTAATTTCCAACCTTGGTTCATTTAAAATATACCTTCATTTTAGGCCATTTTTAGGATTTTGTGAAGAAAGCCATTCCAAGTTCTCATGACTTCTTATCTAGCCTAAAAAAATCATTTTAAACACATCTCATGTTGAACATTTGTTCATTTGAAGAGTGGAAGATGGAGATTTGGACCTATGTTGAAAAATGACCTGTAATTCAACTTTCCCAAAATACCCCTGGGTTGCCAAGACCATAACTTGAGTTCTACAAATCCTCTTGAGGACTTCTAGTACTAAAGTTAAAGCTAAGATCAAGATCTACAACTCTTATGTTGGCCAAGAATCCATTTGAAAATTCCTTGATGGGAAAAAGTTGCTTGGAAGTCAAGTGACTTTCACAGATAAATTTCAGTGTCCTCTGATGACCCATAAATTGCAAGAACCATAACTTGAGTTCCACAAATCTCCTTGAAGACTTCTAGTACTCAAATTAAAGCTATTGAGAAGCTCTACAAGTTTCTTTTTGACCAATAATTCATTTGAAGCTTGTATTTTGACTTATCTGGCTTGGAAGATAGGCCTAAATTAGGGTTTTTACACTGAAACCCTAATTTAGTAACTCCTCTTCTTCTTGATTCCTCTTGATTTCTCCTTGGCACAAACCACACATGTATCCACATATCAAATCATGAATTCCACATCCTCCAAGTAGGCCTTGATGCCCTCCAATCAATCATTTGACCCAGGGTTGACCCAGATGAAACCCTATTTGACTGCATTCAACTGTAGCTCTTGTAATCACACCAATGACTTGAATCATCTTCAAAATGACCATCTAGGTCCTCCATGAGATTTTCCATACCCTCAGTCATGGCTCACACACTCATTGATGATATTCAACCCCTCAAGATTAGGAGGGAAATCCACTGGTTGACCTTCAAACTGTTCAAAGCTTCAACTCATTTCTTGATTACTGGGATGGTCTTGAGCTTGAATAAAACCCCTTGATGGGCCTCTTTCTGATAAGAAAAGCAATTGATCCCCTGTTAGATGACTTGTTATGCTATGCTATGCAAATGATTAGACTATGTACATGGCTTATTATGTAAATGACAATGCAATTGAAGCATAAACCAAGTGAAAATAGGTTGAGCAAATTTTAGGGTGCAACAGCTGCCCCTATTCAAGCGGCTTGGACCCGACTGGGTGAAGAGAAAACGACCTTCAAACATTCGAGGTACGAGACGGTTGAATACCAAGAACCCGGAAATTTGCCAATCGTAGAAATAAACTGCACCACTGCTTGGGGAATAACATTCGTCGATTGAACCTGATTGTCATAGTAACAACTGATCACCCACTGATACAGATCTGATTAACTGCCTGCGCAACACCAAACTTGTCAATATAGGAATAACCTGGACAACTTCACTAGGGAAGTACTTCTGTCAATAAACATAACTCTGCCAACGATACAGGAAAATAACTCCGACATCACTACGGGAAATAACTCCGCCACCACTAAAGGAAAATAACTCTGACATCACTACGGGAAATAACACCGCCATCACTACGGGTAATAACTCCGCCACCACTACGGGAAAATAACTCTGCCACCACTACAGGAAAATAATACCGCCACTGCTACGGGTAATAACTCTCTGTCACCACTACAGGAAAATAACACCGCCATCGCTACGGGTAATAACTCTCTGTCACCACTACAGGAAAATAACACCGCCATCGCTATGGGTAATACTCTCTGCCACCACTACAGGAAAATAACACGACCATCGCTATGGGTAATACTCTCTGCCACCACTACAGGAAAATAACACCGCCATCGCTACGGGTAATACTCTCTGCCACCACTACAGGAAAATAACACCGTCATCGCTATGGATAATACTCTCTGCCACCACTACAGGAAAATAACACCGCCATCGCTACGGGTAATACTCTCTGCCACCACTACAGGAAAATAACACCGCCATCGCTACGGGTAATACTCTGTCATCACTACGGGAAAATAACACCGCCATCGCTACGGGTAATACTCCGTCATAACTACGGGAAAATAACACCGCCATCGCTACGGGTAATACTCTCTGTCACCACTACAGGAAACTAACACCGCCATCGCTACGGGTAATAACTCTCTGTCACCACTATAGGAAAATAACACCGCCATTGCTACGGGTAATAACTCTTGAATACAGCTCCTCTGCCTATCTTTACAGTAGCTAACTCCATCAATCAAATGGGTAACACATAATGGTCCAATCTTTCAATCTTTAATGCTGACACGGTAATAAATCTGAGAAGGACTCTACTGGGAATTTTCTGAACCCAAACTGCCAGACACCTACTTCGACATAGGCGGTCTTTTCCAAAAACTGATTCACGAGATCTTTTGATAACGACATAACAACAATCTTGAAGAAATACTCCGCTGGAGGGGTAAGAGAAACTTAAACGAGCAACTCTGTGGGGAATAATGACAAGACAAGCATTATCATCACATGCTGAGATTTTTAATATTTGGTAATTGATCTAAGCAAGAGCTCTCTCCACCTGCAAGGGAAACAACACCTGAAAACCAAAGGTTAACCAACCTGGCTTATGTTTCACAATACACATGTTTGACAATGGCGTAATACTCCGTACAACACGAATATGCTACGCGTTTTTGGATAGATGCAAATATGACACTATATGCAAATGCGAATGCGGGCTCAAGCTGCTGGGGAAACTTTGATAAGCTCGCTTCAGCACGGCTGTTGAGAGCAAATACCGCCATGCTGGGGATGAACGAGTATCATAAAATCCTCCGGCAAAATAAATGTCGAACATATAAACAATTCTGTCGGGGAGAGATTTAAACTTTGATTTCCACTGGGAGGAAAAATAACACCTGCTGGGGAGAGTAACTCCGCTGGGGAAGAATCGACTCTCTTGGGGAAGGTAAACTGACTGAGCAAGAAACGACTCAGCTGGGAAACGAGGAAATCCTTCTGGAGGAAACGATGCTGTCTGGGCACAACTTTCAAACTCGGAGCTACCACTCCGCTGGGGATAATCATCCTGACGAAGGCATGACGTCCTGCGGGAAGAAAACCATCTTCTATGGGAATAATCCTTTTGGACCAACTATGACTTGGTTAAACACTGCGGGAATCCTCCAAGCTGGGAATTGATCATTCACATACTCGACTCTCTGGGGAGTGCAACCTCCGCAAGGGATACTGATTTTGGCTGGCTGGGGATATCCTCTGGGGATAAGCTGCGACTAGCTGGGGAAATTGATCTCTTCGGCAAAGGATAACATTATCTCAACCTCTGAGGGATGAAATACGACCTGCATGGGGATTAGCGTCGCACAAAGTCAAGTCTTTCACCATGAATCTCTGGCTGGGGGCCACAATTTTCTGATTGTCCTCTTTAAGGGCGAGAACCCTGCAAAACACAAACGAGACAAGACAAATCTATACAACCAAATCTATTCGGGTTAGTGTCCGTGACCTTACTTCAGTCAATTCGAAGTTTTAGCAATTATTGGCAAGGGCCAGCAAAGTTATGCACATGCAAGTTCATCGGAACATTGGCGTTTTCCACATACAAAACAGTAAAGCACAAACATCAAATACTGAATAACATGTTTTATTAATAACAGGCCTCTGAATAGCCAAAGTTTTGTACATCGGATGCAACTCCTGAAAAGAGGAAGTTACGTACGCACACATACATATGCGCACAAGAAGCATAAAAATACAAAGACAAACTCGAATTTGTACACATGTCGGTAACGTGGGGCAGACAAACATCGTGAGCTGATCCTCCTATGACTCGCCTGACTCTGGCTGTCCCGGTATTCAATTTTCGGAAGAGATTGTGTTGGATAAACAAACCCTCAGGTGCTCCTAAACCACTAAGCAATGCAGTATCAGATCCGGACCGCAGTCATTTTCTTTTTCAATCCCTAACTTTTGCGTGAATCGCCCTTTGCGGATTTTCAATTCACCGGGATACCCTTTTTTGCCGAAGCCGCCCAATGCAGGTTTTCGACTTCGCGGGTGTACATCTTTTCAATTTTATCCCTAACTTTTGCCCGAACCTTTTTATTCTGTTTTTGGTTCGCCGGGATGCCCCATTTTTGCCTGGACTTTCTTTTTTTTGTCCAGCGGGTCACTTTCAAGCAAAGTATTTTTTAACTGCGTCCGAATTCACAGGAGACGTAAAGTCTTCACCATCCATGGTAGATAGTAGCAAAGCTCCTCCTGAGAAGACTTTTCTGACAACGTATGGCCCTTCGTAATTAGGGTCCACTTGCCCCTGTGATCTGTTTGTGGCGGGAGAATCCTTTTCAGCACAAGATCGCCCGTCTGAAAGCTTCGCGAACATGTCTTCTTATCATATGCTTTCTTCATCCGGCTTTGATACAACCGACCGTATGCGAGAGAAGCTAGCCTCTTCTCATCCATTAAGCTCAGCTGATTCAGTCTATCTTTTACCCATTCTGCCTTGTCCGCATAAATTTGGCATTTATGACACCTCTTTGCAAACTTGAAACAGTCTGTTTCCATAGTTAGCCAGTAATAACCTGCCCGCAACAGTTTTCTCGTCATAGCATGCCCACCAGCATGTGTACCAAACGTACCCTCATGTATCTCTTTCATGAGCAACTTCGCCTCTTTCTCGTCTACACAGCGTAGCAACACCAGGTCGTGGTTTCTTTTGTACAGGACACTGTCCGGGTTCAAATAGAAATTGCCAGCCAATCTCCTGAGAGTCTTCTGATCTCGACTAGATGCCACAGTCGGATACTCCTTATTCTTAAGGAAACTCTGGATGTCAAAGTACCAGGGTTTATCATCAGATGCTTCGTCAATAGCAAATATGAATGCAGGCCTATCAAGCTGAGAGATAACAATCCGGGGAGCCTCGTTCCAGAAGTTAACTTTATACATGGAAGACAAGGTCGCCAAGGCGTCAGCCATTTGATTTTCTGTTAGCGGCACATGATGCAATTCCACTTTGTCAAAGAAAGGCAACAATCTCCTTGCATAATTCATATATGGTATCAAATTGGGCTGGCGTGTCTCCCATTCTCCTTTAATCTGGTTCACCACTAGAGCCGAGTCTCCGTATACATCCAGATGTTTGATTTGCAAATCAATAGCTTCTTCAAGACCCATGATGCAAGCCTCGTATTCAGCTTCATTATTGGTAACCGGAAAAGTCAATCGAGCAGTAAAGGGGATGTGCGACCCCTGAGGAGTAGTAATAATTGCACCTATTCTGCTACCATAGGAATTTACAGCTCCGTCAAATATCAACTGCCACTTGGAATCCAACTCTGGTCCTTCGTCCGGCAACGGTTCTTCACAATCTTTCATCTTCAGGTACATGATATCCTCGTCAGGAAAATCAAACCTCATCGATTGGTAGTCCTCAACAGGCTGCTCAGCAAGATACTCCGACAACACACTACCTTTAATAGCCTTCTGAGAAACATATTGAATATCATATTCGGTTAACACCATCTGCCATCGGGCAATTCTTTCGGAGAGTGCTTGCTTCTCAAACACGTATTTGATTGGATCCATCTTTGAAATGAGCAAGGTTGTATGATTCAGCATGTATTGCCTTAAACGTTTGGCGGCCCAGGCTAGCGCACAACACGTTTTTTCGAGCATTGAGTATCGAGACTCATAGTCAGTAAACTTCTTACTCAAATAGTAGATCGCATGCTCTTTACTCCCTGTCTCGTCGTGTTGACCGAGAACACAACCCATACTTTCCTCAAGAACTGTAAAATACATAATCAAAGATCTCCCGGCCACTGGGGGTATCAAGACAGGAGGTTCCTGCAAGTATTCTTTTATCTTGTCGAACGCCTTTTGACAATTTTCATTCCAGGTCACAACCTGGTCCTTTTTCAACAGCTTGAATAATGGCTCACACGTGGCCGTTAGGTGAGATATGAACTGAGCGATGTAGTTCAACCTCCCTAAAAACCCGGGCACTTCCTTTTCTGTTTTAGGCGTCGGTATTTCTTGTATTGCTTTTATTTTCGCAGGATCAACCTCTATTCCTTTTTCGCTCACGATAAACCCCAGTAGTTTACCCGATCTCACCCCGAAGGTGCACTTGTTAGGGTTCAGTCTCAGCCTGAACTTCCTAAGCCTCTTGAATAATTTCAGCAGATTAACCAAATGCTCCTCCTCCGTCTGGGACTTGGCAATCATATCATCAACATAAACCTCGATCTCTTTATGCATCATGTCATGAAAGAGAGTCGTCATTGCACGTTGATATGTTGCCCCAGCATTCTTCAATCCGAAGGGCATCACTTTGTAACAAAATGTTCCCCAGGGAGTAATGAAAGTAGTCTTCTCCATGTATTCTGGCGCCATTTTGATCTGATTATAGCCCGAGAAGCCATCCATGAAGGAGAATACAGAGAACTGAGCAGTGTTATCAACCAGCACATCGATGTGAGGAAGTGGAAAGTCATCTTTAGGGCTTGCTTTGTTCAAGTCACAGTAGTCTACGCACATTCTCACCTTACCGTGTTTCTTTGGAACTGGCACAATATTAGCGACCCATGAGGGATATTTTGTAACAGCTAGGAAACCAGCATCCCACTGTTTTTGAACTTCCTCCTTAATCTTCACAGCCATGTCCGGTCTAGTTCTTCGGTGCTTCTGCTTAACCGGCGGTCATTCTTCTTTTAATGGCAGACGGTGCACAACCATATCCGTATCCAACCCTGGCATGTCCTCGTACGACTAAGCAAATATATCACTGTACTCTTTGAGCATCACAATCAACCTTTGCTTGACATCGCTTTGCAGTGCAGCCCCTATACAGATGTTTCTTTCGACCTCTTCCGACCCCAAATTGATAATCTCAACCATTTCCTCATGAGGCAGAATGATTCTTTCTTCTTGTTTCAGTAACCAGGTCAACTCCTCTGGTACGTCGCCATCTTCAACAATCTCTTCCTCAGCCTGAAATACCGGGTGCTCGAAGTCGAAGTGAGTCATAGGCGGTTCATAGATGTCATCTGAAATAGTAATCCTGCAAAGGAAATGGTTAAATGCTTCAAAACACAGACAAAGCAAATAACCACGTTGCCATTTTATTGTAAAAATAAAAACAGGAAAAACAAGGATCACAATATTTGTATATGAAAAACGCCTTTATTCATGATTAAACAATGTACTGTACATAACCAAAATGGCCCTAAGCAAAATCATTGTGCCCCAAGTAGGGCACAGGATTATTCAACAATTAAAAAAACAAATCATTACTGTTTAGTTGTCACAGGAACAGTCTCCTGAATAGACCAATTGCAAAGCCCTTGTCCTGGCACGCCTGGCTTGATCCACGCGTCCATATCACAGTCGTTATCTCCTTCCTCAAAATCGGAAACAACATTGATGGTCTCGAAGCTCACTCCACTTGGCGTAATGGTTATTGGCCCTCTGAACTTGGGCACTCCGGAAGAGGATGCTGATGACGAAGGATGATATCCAAGCCCGAACCTGTCGTTCTTCACAGGAATCTCCAACACCTGACCCCAGCCCTGGGCCTTGCCTGCCTGCACTAGAGCTTGAGCCTCTTTGTACGATGACACTGCCACATCTGATACTTTGGGTACTGGAGCTTTGTCTTTAATCTTTAGCCCTTCAAATGCCTGACAGGGTGTTTCATAAATCTCTCCGTCGACTTCCACGTATCTGAATGAAGACAAATGGCTAACCAGAATATCTTCTTCTCCACAAACAGTAACGACACTATCCCCCACCATATATTTCAACTTTTGGTGCAACGTGGATGTGACTGCCCCAGCAGCGTGAATCCATGGTCGTCCGAGAAGGCAACTATACGCTGGCTGGATGTCCATTATGTAGAATTCAGTTTCAAAAATTTCCGGCCCCACCTGCAATGGCAACGTTATGGATCCGAAAACTGACCTCCGCGTACCATCGAACGCCCTCACCACTAAGTCACTGGGCGTGCAGAGAATCCCCCTGATATCCAACTTCATCATGGCCTTCTTCGGAAGCACATTCAAGGAAGATCTTGTATCCACCAACACACGGGACATGACCGTGCCCCTGCATTCCACTGAGACGTGCAGCGCCATATTATGCTCTCTTCCCCTCGGGGTCAAATCAAAATCCGTAAATACCAAACTGTGCCCTGCATTAACATGCGCCATCACCCCTTCTAACTGATTCATAGAAACATCTTGGGGTACAAACGACGTGTCTAGGATCTTCAACAAAGCGTTCCGATGGGCCTCAGAACATAATAGCAGTGACAAGATCGAGATCTTTGATGGCGTTTGCTGGAGATGCTCGACGATTTTGTAATCACTTTTACGAATGAGCCTCATAAACTCTTCCACATCCTTAAGTGATGTTTCCTTTTCCTTTATCTGCGAGGGGCCACTCTCGTCTACCTTGGCTTTCCCCTTTGCCAATCTTTCTGCCTCTACCTCAGGTGATGTGAAGATTCTCCCACTTCTGGTCATACCTCCTGTTCCGACCAAATTATCTACAACCCCAGCTGGTTGTTTATTTACTTCAATTTTCTCACCGTCGCAATAAACCTCCAGCCCGTAAGTCCATGGCACTGCTTTGGTATTCTCGAAAGGGATCGGTCCTGCTTTAGTAATAGTGATTGTCGGCCTCCTGGCAGGCGCCGTTATTGTTATTGTTTTCCTTGGAATCGTTACCGTTGCAACATCGTTCCGCTCATCACACAATGCCTCTACAGGCTCTTCAACTGCGGTTCTATCAAACTGCAATGTTCCTTCATTCATCAAAGCCTGAATACCCTGTTTCAAATCATTACAACCCTCTGGCTGCATCCAACAATCCAAGCAAAATTCGTCACACCCCGGGAATACACCCCCTTTTAACAACCTGCTTTTGATCTCACCCAACGGTGTCTTCAGCTCATTAACATCCGTCACTAGATTCAAATTCTTCTCGGTCAGGATGGCGTTTGCCCCGTGATTGGGCATATGCTGCTGTACTATATTTGGACCCGCCTGTCCAAAGTTAATAGCTTTGTTGTCCAACAAGTCTTGGACTTTATGTTTAAACGCATGACAGCCTTCAATATCATGTTCGGGCGCCCCGGAGTGGAAATCACAGTGCTTACCAGCATCATGACCAAACGGAGGATTGCCCGTTAACGGTGCCATGGTCCTTTTCTCGACCAACTTTAATCCTAGCAATGTTTGAAGCAGTTCGGCGTATGTTGAAGGAGGCGTTTCAAATACTCGCCTTGGCTTGCCCTCTAGGATTCTGCGTTGGGCGGGGTGTTGCCTTTGTTGTTGCTGCTGCTGCGACTGCTGTTGCTGTTGTTGTTGTTGTGGAAAAGGGATAGTAACGCTAGCGACCTGTTGATGCTGCGCATACTGACTTCGTCCTCTGCCTCGGCCTCTGCCGCCAAACACAGCACTAGAATCACCTTGTCGCCTACCACCGAATGCTTTCCTGGTACCTCCTGCGGGGGCAAACTCACCTGCGTGGAATCTTCCAACCTTAATACTGTCTTCGACCATCTCACCCATAAGAATCAAATCTGAAAAACTGCTCAATGAAACATTAAACAACTTTTCGTAATATATCCCCGTAAAGGTCCCAATGAACATGCTATTCATTTCTCTTTCAGCCAACGGAGGATGTACTCTTGCTGCCATATCGCGCCATCTCTACGCATACTCTTTAAAGCTTTCCTCTTTCTTCTGCGACAAACCTTGCAATTGAACACGGTTCGGCGCCAGATCACTGTTATACTTATAATGTAGGACGAAAGCATCCGCCAATTGCTTCCAGGTTTTGATTTGAGCGGGCTCCAACCCCATGTACCACTCGAGTGACGGTCCTGATAGGCTGTCTTGAAAGAAGTGCATAAGCATCCTCTCGTCGTCTGAATACGCGGACATCCTTCTATAATAAGCGTGGACATGCACCTTAGGGAAAGTGTCCCCCTTATACTTGTCGAAGGTGGGAGCTTTGAACTTCAGTGGTACCTTCAGCCCAGGCACCAAGCCCATAGTAGTCATGTCTAGTCCGGTAGAATTCTGATTAGCCATACCCTTCACCTGTTCTTCGAGCATTTTAATCCTCTGAGTATTGTCGACGGGTCCTTCAAATCCCATGCCTCTTCCAGAAAAGGAGTCCTCCTGGCAGTCTTCGCCCCAGTTCACATTTTCATTTCCGTTCCCGTTATAACCAGTGTTGCGACCAAACCCTTGCTGATTAGTCATGGGACCTCGTCCCCCATTACCATAACCCTGCCCGAAACCAGTGTTGACAGGAATCAATCCAGCACCATTTCCACCATAACCCTGGTTAGCGTTACCGAAACCATCATAGCCGAAACCCTGAGTGTTGAAGCCGAACTTTCCGCCCTGATTGCCGTACTCAAACCCCTGGTCGTTATAGCCAAATCCATTGTTACCAAAACCATTGCCGCCATTGTAGTTACCGCCGCCCAGATTGGCGTCTCTGAATCCAACATTGTTAACAACAGTCTCATTTCCATTCCCTGTATTACCATTGCCAGCGCCAGCGTCATTGTTCACAACCACAACAAGTGGGGTCACCACAGGAGGAACCACATGCGTAGGGGGACCATCCTCATGAAGAGTTTCGACATGCACAGAGTTGTGGTCATTGTTGTCGTTCCCATTAGCCCGCGTCAGCAGCGGCTGCACCAAAGTCGGGAGATTCTCCTGGCCTTTAGCAATACTCTCCATGGCCTGCATGAACAGGTTCAACTTCTCGTGAATCTCCTGCATCTCCACTTGGACTTGATCCATGATTCTCTTGCAGTTGTTTCGGGTTGAGTAGCGGTGAACTCTTGGTTCGTCAATCCTGGAAACCTGCAGACGAAGGAAATAAGATACAGATTCACGAATACCGGTTATGCAATATGAATGCAGATGCAAATGTGTAACTATGCTACATGTTATATTCTCCCCGATTCTAGTTTCGGAGAGAAGGCCATGATGACAGTGGAGTCCCCATCAAGCAAGCAAGGAATCAGAAAACTCTCATATATAAACACATGCCAAGAGACTGAGTGCAAGAGTACAACTGAATACAACTGAAGAGACCTCGGCCAACAAGCCTGGCGATGGTCAAAATTCAAGTACAAATAACAAAGACAAGGTAAATCAGGCCAAATGGCGTGCCCTGACGTCTTCCAATATCCTCATCGTCTCTGAGTGCCCTAGTCGGGAGATCAGCTCCTGAATCAGTAAAGCATGTCGCTCGGTAGTGGATCTCAGCTTTTTGGCATCATCCTGGTAGGCTCCTTTGCTAGAACTCTCATCAAATCTGTACCTCTTGGAACCGGCATTCTCTTCATAAACTCTCGGCTTCTCATCAATGTCACTTACTCTGAGCTCAGCAGCGCTCCTAAGTGATGTCTCTTCAGCAATCTTCGCGTCTTGGTATCTAACATGTGCCTCTAGCGTGGCAATCTGTAGCTTCAGTTCGTCTTCGCGCTCCTTCCGCTTGGTAAGCGTGGCATTCCACAAAGCTTCCCACTTGCTGAGACGGGCATAAGCTTTGCTCAGGAGTTCCTTCTTGGAAGTAAGCACCTTGCTGACGCCGTTTAAGGCTATTCCCACTTTTTCTTTCTTGTTGGTTGCTTCTGTCAGCTCTGATCCCAACCTGTTAATCAATTCAGTTTGTTCCTTCATAGTGAAGGTGGCTTCCTTCTTCTCACGGCGTAACTGGAAGATCTCCTTCTCTAACTCCTCATTGGCTTTCTTCAATTCCTCGTTTTCGGCCAACAATTTGTTATACTTCTCACTCTCTTCCGAAGGAGGTACCTCAATCAAAGGGAGATACAGAGGTTCCACAGCAGGATAAGGCATCAAAGAAGTACTGGCTCTCTCGCGGACCCAAGCCAAATAAGGATCATAAGCTCTGCTGTTGCTCTTACCGAGAAAAGCTTTCCCTCTCCTATGGATGTTAGCCCATGCATGTCTTAATCTGATCAAAACAACTGCGTCCAATAAGCCTGTGAGATACAGAGATTCCTGTATCTCCTTCTCAATGGGAACATCCCTCAAAGCGTAACCAAACTGTCGTACCAGCAATGAAGGATTATAGTTGATACAGCCTTTCCGTCCAATCAGGGGAACATTTGGAAAGTCGTTGCAACTATATATAATATCAGTACCAAGCATACTCCGATCAAACCAAATGATATTCTCAACAGACAACCCCATCAACCGGGAAGGCCAATCCAAAGTATCAACAGCATCAACCAAAGGTCATGTCTTCGGTAGGTGCCCCTGGAACCACCTGTACAAGAGAGGAAGACAGCAGGAAACATTCTTGCCACGATGTTTCTCATTCTTGTAGTGGATGGAATGATAAACATCGCCCAAGAGAGTAGGAACTGGATTCTTCGAGGCAAGAATCAGGAAGGCATCTGAGTCGACAAAGTCTGGCACATTAGGAAACAGGACAATCCCGTAGATGCAAACAACTAGAATGGCACTGAAGGCAACCCAACATCCACTCTTTGCGCACTGTGTAGCCTTCTCAACCAGGACAGACAGGTGAAAACCATAAGCTCCGTTTAGCTTGACCAAGCCTCCCGGAAACTCAGAAGCGTCTAAGCTGATAATCTCAGTGAGTGTAGCTAGCTCAGGCTCAGCATCAACATGTACAAAGGGCATCTGGTCCAACACAGGAACTCCTAACATCGCAGAATACTCCTCCAAAGTGGGTGCCAGAATATAGTCAGGAAATAAGAAGCATCTCAATTACGGCTCATAAAACTGCAACAAAGTATACACCCCAGTCGTCTCAAATGCCGAAGGTCTGTACAACAAGCTAAGCAATCTCCCATAAGATACTCTGAACTCAGCCCTCACACTCTCATCTGCCAGAGCAACTAAACCCAGCAATGAACTGATATCTGGTGAATGCAACCGGTAAGCAACTGTCTTCTTTAGGGACTCCATGTCTGGCTAGAAGATACACTAGAATCAGAGGGGAATGATCACCTGCAACATAAATATATGTTAATGAAATGCAATCATGAAAATGCACATGCATATGCAAACAAGGGACCAAGTGCAATGCCGATAGACTGGGCTGCTCTGTACTGAAGCCTGAGAACCATCCAATCTTTATCTCAAACTAAACTACTCAAATGAACCTTGTAACCACATCTCACTGACAGAGATAAACCGGGTGTTCTGAGGTCAAAAGTTTCCTGCAAACAGAGCCACCTACCCCTCACAGGTATGTACTTAACTCGCAGACGAGGTACGACATCCTATGCGGGTTCAATGTTACAGACTTTCAAGAGCAATGATACGATACCCAGGAGGTGTGGCATCATCATCCGTTGAAGCGGCCTTACTTAGTTGAATCCCAATTGATAGGTCCTCATAGTCGTCAATCCTCGGGTCAGACAACTTGTCGAGCCCTAAGGTCCAGGCAAGAAGCATCAAAGAGAATCTCGTCCGAGCGTAAATTTCGTGGCTAGCTGGTGCGAGCTAAGCAAGCAGGCTAACCACTACTCTCTACTTCTAAGTCTATGTGTAACCTCAAGCCCAGGTCCGACTTATCTCTCAACAGATTACCCCCTTCCCACAGCAGCAATAACAGTATAAAGCTGATAATAAAATGCGGAAAGTAAAGATAGAAAGGTAAATCTACACCACCCACGACGGGAAAACAAGCGCTAGGATTGACTCGCATAGGGGATATTCTAATCCCCAGCAGAGTTGCCAGCTGTCGCTACTGCGAAAATCGGCGCCGACTAAACAGAAGAGTCGCCACCGTGCGTTATTTATCCCAAAGGAGGGAAATGAAACGCTCAGAGTAAACCTAACGCAAAACGGGAAAGGAATAGTCATCGCAACCAAATCCTGGATTCGGGAGTCGGTTACGCAAGGGGAAGGTATTAACACCCCTCACGTCCGTTGTACTCGACGGGATCCACCCTTGTTTTCTAGTACGGATTGTTATTCTATCTACTCTAAAGGTCAGGGTTAAAAAGAAAATAAAATGACTCGGCAAAGTATCGCACTTTATGCCTACGTATTCCCGTCTGGAACGAGAAATCAGAGTCAACGTAGTTCGCCTACCTACGGGAAAGGAGGGGAAGGTTGCTCGCTAGGATATCGCATCCTATGCCTACATACTTTCATACAGCATGAAAGATCAAAGCAAACGTAGTTCGGGATACGGAAGACACAAGCTTGTCTGAGTGTTTTTTATCTCCTTATGAAAGGGTTTTTTTCTAATTAAGAGTCCAAGCGGACAAAAATGACATTTGGATGTTTGTTTTCAGTCTTTTACGCAAGAACTGTCTTTCATGATGTTTGCAATCTCTGACGCACTAGAGACTATGATTTGAGGGTGACTACGTCGTATGTCACCCTAAGGGTAACACACTAAGCAATCAGTTTACCGAAGAGTGACCCTCCAGCAACCTTTCTCAAATAGCTTAAGGCTCGTAGCGTACGACATCGATTATCCTTATTATTGTGTTTTGAATTGTTCTGAGATAGAAGAGAAGTCTAAAAACCTAGGGTTTGAAAGGGAAATCAAAACTACCCTAATGTTGTCATGCATGGATTACAACCTAATGTCTGTCATAACTCCCTCCTGCACAGAGGAAATCAGAGATCCTAGGGGATAAATGGAAAAGAAACAACAAAAATACAATAAACAGTAAAATGCATGAGATGCAGCAATACAAGCGAAGCAAGGGAGAAAGCAATAGGCAAGAGGAGACAAGCTCCACCTCAAACCTAAGGGAAAACCAACAAACAATACAGCAAGGAAAACCACCAACACCAGCTCAGACAGCCACACTAGCTCCTACAGTAAGCAAGTTAAACAGCACCAGCTCTGGCAGCTACAGTTGATAAACAGCAAAAGGTTGACAGCAACAACTTTAGGCAAGATCCCATCTTCACTTTCCAATGGTCTTCAAGCTTCAGATAAGCTCTTATCTCCAATAATCTTCCACTTTAGCAAGCACTGAGTCACAACCAGTAGACATCTTCAGTTGGCAGCAAAACCCTAGTCCTCAACAGATACCCAGCTTTGACAGGTACAAGCTTCATCTTCCCCAATCTTCAATTCACTTCATCTTCAATAAACTTCCATCTTCAAGGCAAACACTCACAGGAGAGAATTAACTGATAGAGGGAGTTGGAATGTTAAGAGGCTTAATGACAACCCAGGGAAATCACTAAGATCTTAACACAGCTAGTGACAGTTATCCTCAAGGTTCTACCCAATCAAAGCATGCTCTACATCCCTCCTAGGGATATATGGAACTCTTTTAGGGGACCTTGTGTCATAGGATGGAATAGAGGCACAAGAAGCTCTCTATGTTTGACAGAAGAAATCAGTCTACTCCTAGAGCTCTCCCTATATCTCCTATCTCCTAAGCCTTCATCAAGCAATCTTCAAGCACAAGCAACTTCAAGCTCCAAGCATCATTATTTGTCTTCAATCATCCTCAAAGTCTTCACACAATCTTCAAGCCAAACACAAGTCCCAACACCCAAAGAAGAGGCCCAAAACTCAACAAACAAAACAACATCCCCAGAGGGAAACACATCCACAACAACCAACTTGCAAAAATCAAATAAAATGGAAATATTCATCATAAAATCCTATATTAATTTCTAAGGGACCCTAGCTATGTACCCTATACCCCACATAAACCCCAAGGCCTAAATCAAACTAAAAACCCAAGAACTATGTGTTGAAATGCACCTATGTCAACTTGAAACCCTAATTCTAACACACTAAAGTTTGATGTCCAAAACTAACCTAAATTAAATCAAAAAAATATGATAAAATTCCAGGGGGAACCTAATACTATAATCTAACTATATCAAAAAGAATGGCATCAAAATGTAAAATGAAATGGCTAAACAAAATTCAACAAAATGGATATACAAAATAAAATGCAATAAAAGCAACTAAATGTAAAAATTCACCAGAAATAGAAAAAATGACTAAAATGCTAATTTTATTTTTCTATAATTTTCATGAGACAATTATGAGAATGGAGAAAAAATTCCCATATAAAAAGACCTATTTTTGAATTTAATATGAATTTTCTAAGATCTTAAAATAAATGTGAAAATAAAAGAAAATATGAAAAAATGTAAAACATGCGTGTTGAATAGCAATTGAAAATAGTTCATTCACCACCTGAGCCCAGAAGGGGGGTGTAGATAGCCAAGCGCCTAAGGCCCAATATGCAATCAGAAAATAAAATGAAAAATAGAAAGGAAAATAAAAAACTCATGGTGTGAAAAGCAATGAAACTTAGTGTAATTCTCAACTGGGCCTAGGAAAGGGGTGTGGATAGAATGTTTCTCACTTAAGCCCAAGCTCTCTTTTAATGAAACGCCTCGTTTCATCTCTCATACTCCTCCTTCACAATTTGAGAACAACTCACGGCCGTTGGATTGGTTCTTGGTCAAAGTCTTCGTGGGGATCCAATGGTGGTGGCATTGTCTTCTCCAATTCAAATTTTGGAGGGAGAGGGAATCCATGGAAACAGAGCTCGAAGCTTCTTCTTCCTCCAATCGTATCTCATCAATACTCCACTAAACATCAAAATTAAAAACCCTAACCTGCTTGAAATTTCACCAGGAATTCACCTATGGTAACCAAATTCCATGAAACACAACCTAACTCAAAACACGAATCAAACTTCAGAATTTGGTCCATGATCAAAACTCACCAATCTTGAAATAGAGTAGCTTAACCTCTTCACCATGCTTCACTGATCATTTCTAACTATTAATCTGAGGTTCCCACACCAAGAACACCAAGATAACCGCATGAACAGAAATGGCATCATTCACCTAATTGCCTCTAAACTTCATCAATCATTGCCTAAAAGCTTCCTATGATCATCTATGTTCTAACTAACCACCTAAAACCTAAAGAAAACACATAAATTATGCTGTGGATTGAAAAGTGCATACCTGAGAATTCTTGATGCACAGAGGTATGAAACCTTCAAATCAAGCTTTGGGAACTTCCAGACACCTTCAATGAGTCATAATCTTGCTTCTGTATGCAAAAGAATCAATTGAAATAGCTTGGATTATGGAAACCGATTCTGAGTTGCAGGTGATGAAAATCCAAGAGCAAGAACACGATTTCTCCACCAATTTGCTTGGAAATTGATCTGGAAACACTCACTAGTATCAATGGAAGCTATAACAATCAAAATCTTGGATTGAAATGGATGAAATGCTTGTAACCGATTCTAAATTGCAACAGAAAAATTTTGATCTCAATCTCTCTTCTCTCCTTCAATTCCCACCAACTCTTGCTTGGGATCACTTCATATGCATATATAGAGTGTGAATGAAGACTCTAGAAAGTTCTAGGTTGATCCAATGAGAAAATCACCTTCTCATGTCATGAGATCTCATGTCATGCCATGCACTCATACCATCTCATGATTTTGCTTGCAATTCACATGGTTCTGAGTTTAAATTCTCTCCAAATGAGATATTGGAGGTGTATGGATGGAAAGGAGCCTTGCATTGGCTTGGAAGTATGGTTTTGCAATTTGTACCTTATGATTCAAGTAACCAAATTACAAAGCAAGTCCTTGAAATGAGCCTCAATTCAAAATTGTGGCAATTTCAATGTTCTCAAAATGCCTTTTACAATCAAATTGGTATGTCATATGGCTTGGTTTGGTTTTGTAGGTCAAAAACCCTAATTTCCAACCTTGGTTCATTTAAAATATACCTTCATTTTAGGCCATTTTTATGATTTTGTGAAGAAAGCCATTCCAAGTTCTCATGACCTCTTATATAACCTAAAAACATCATTTTGAACACATCTCATGTTGAACATTTTTTCATTTGAAGAGTGGAAGATGGAGATTTGGACCTATGTTGAAAAATGACTTGTAATTCAACTTTCCCAAAATACCCCTGGGTTGCCAAGACCATAACTTGAGTTATACAAATCCTCTTGAGGACTTCTAGTACTCAAATTAAATCTAAGATCAAGATCTACAACTCTTATGTTGTCCAAGAATCCATTTGAAAATTCCTTGATGGGAAAAAGTTGCTTGGAAGTCAAGTGACTTTCACAGATAAATTTCAGTGTCCTCTGATGACCCATAACTTTCAAGAACCATAACTTGAGTTCCACAAATCTCCTTGAAGACTTCTAGTACTCAAATTAAAGCTATTGAGAATCTCTACAAGTTTCATTTTGACCAATAATTCATTTGAAGCTTTTATTTTGACTTATCTGGCTTGGAAGATAGGCCTAAATTAGGGTTTTTACACTGAAACCCTAATTTAGTAACTCCTCTTCTTCTTGATTCCTCTTGATTTATACTTGGCACAAAACCACACATGTATCCACATATCAAATCATTAATTCCACATCCTCCAAGTAGGCCTTGATGCCCTCCAATCAATTATTTGACCCAGGGTTGACCTAGGGTTGACCCAGATGAAACCCTATTTGACTGCATTCAACTGTAGCTTTTGTAATCACACCAATGACTTGAATCATCTTCAAAATGACCCTCTAGGTCCTCCATGAGCTTTTCCATACCCTCATTCATGGCTCACACACTCATTAATGATATTCAACCCCTCAAGATTAGGAGGGAAATCCAGTGGTTGACCTTCAAACTTTTCAAAGCTTCAACTCATTTCTTGATTACTGGGATGGTCTTGAGCTTGAATAAAACCCCTTGATGGGCCTCTTTCTGATAAGAAAAGCACTTGATCCCCTGTTAGATGACTTGTTATGCTATGTTATGCAAATGATTAGACTATGTACATGGCTTATTATGTAAATGACAATGCAATTGAAACATAAACCAAGTGAAAATAGGTTGAGCAAATTTTAGGGTGCAACACAAGGCTTGATCCAAGCATCCATGTTGCAATCACTATCTCCTTCTTCACTATCTGAAACAACGTTGATCCTCTTGAAGATAACCCCTCCTTTGGTGAATTGCACAGGCCCCTTATAGCGCGGCGTGCTCTGCGAGGACGATGAAGACGATGGGCAGTACCCCAAACTGAACTTATCCTGCTTGATGGGGATCTCCAGCACTTGACCCCATCCTTGCGCTGCCCCAGCCTGCACTGTTGCTTGGGCCTCCCTAAAAGATGACATGGCTACTTCCTGCGATTTGTTCATAACAGGAGATTTATCTTTAACCTGAACAGCTTCAAAGGCTTGACACAGTGTTTCGTGGATTTCCCCGTCCACTTCAATATATTTAAATGAAGATAAATGGCTAACCATTATATCCTCCTCTCCGCATACTGTGACGATGCTGCCACCAACCATGTATTTGAGTTTCTGATGCAGCGTGAAGGTCACTGCTCCCGCTGAGTGAATCCATGGATGGCCTAATAAACAACTATAGGAAGGTTGGATGTCCATAATGTAGAACACTGCATTAAATACCTCGGGTCCCACCTGAATAGGCAATGTCACCTCTCCGAATACTGATCTCCTGGTACCATTAAAAGCACGCACTACTAGATCACTTGGCGTGCAAATCAGTCCCTGCATGTCCAACTTGATTAGGGCCTTCTTTGGAAGCACGTTCAGAGACGACCCAGTATCAACAAGTACATGAGATAGAACAGCTCCTCGGGACTCTATGGATATGTGCAACGCACAATTATGGTTCCTGCCCTTCGGCGTCAAATCCAAGTCTGTAAAACCCAGTCTGTTTCCTGCTTTGACGTGCGCTACAACCCCTTCGAGTTGGTTAACCGATATTTCTTGCGGCATGTAAGCAGTGTTCAATATTCTCAACAGTGCATTTCGATGCGCTTTTGAACATAACAACAAAGACAGGATAGATATTTTAGAAGGGGTTTGCTGCAGATGATCGACTATCTTGTAGTCATTTTTCCTTATCAGCCTCATAAATATCTCCGCATCTTTTACCAAAGAATCCTTCTCCCCAGCCCGGGAAGTTTCCTCTACAACCGGTTTCTTCCCTTTATCAGCCATGTCAGCAACCGCTTCAGGCTACAAGAATACTCTCCCGCTCCGAGTAATTCCTCCTGCTCCAACAAGATTATCCACTGAATCAGCAGGTAAACTCCTCAGATCTAGCTTCTGTCCATCACAATACACCTCAGCTCTGTAGTTCCACGGGATAGCTTTGGTACTCTCATTTGGCACTGGGCCCGCTTTAGTGATGACGATTGTTGGCGGCCTAGGCGCAGAAATTGTAATGGTTTTGTATGGAATAGAGATCGTGGCAACCTCATTCCTCTCTGCAGCTACCAACTCTTCAGACTTGTTCTCAACAACCCGATCAAACTGCAATACCCTAGCATCCATCATACTCTGAATATAGCTTCTCAACTTATCACATCCCTCGGGACGACTTAAACATCCAGCACAGAATTCCTCACATCCTGGGAAAACACCCCCTTTTAGCAACTGAACCTTCACAAAGCTTAGTGGTGTATTCAAATTATTGACATTGCTTACCAGGTCTAAACCTTCATCTTCAATGATTGCGCTAACTCCGGCCATCCCATGGTTGGGCATGGGGTTTTGTACGACGTTGGGAGCTTCGTGGGAGAAATTTATGGCTTTACTGTCCACCAAATCTTGGACTTTGTGCTTAAATGCTTTGCAATTATCAATATTGTGCCCTAGAGCACTAGAGTGAAACTCGCAGCGAGCATTTGCATCATACCCAGGTGGAGGTGCACTTGTCAATGGCGCCAAAGTTCACTTCTGAATGAGCTGCAATTGCAGCAAGGTCTGAAGTAGTTGAGAGTACGGCATCGAAGGCACATCAAATACTCTGTTCACTACCTGGCCCCAATTCTGGAATCTTCTAGGAGCATAGTTCTGATTCTGATTCTGCTGTGGTTGCTGTTGTTGAGGACTCGCAGGAATTGTAATACTGGCAGCCTATTGCTGACAATATCGATTCTGACTTCAGTTTCTCCCGCGAGAACTGGACACTGAGTTGGTATCTCCTTCCCGCTTCTTATTACCAAATATCTTCTTACCTCCTCCCCCTGCCGAGGAACTCTCACCCTACTGGATCTTTCCCAACTTGATGTTGTTTTCTACCCTTTCTCCCGTGATGATCAAATCAGAGAAGCTTCCCGACATATTACTGATAAGCTTCTCGTAATAAACACCAGGCAGAGTGGCAACAAACATGTCAATTAGCTCTCGCTCTACCATGGGCGGCTGCACCCTGGCTGCAAGCTCCCGCCACCTCTGGGTGTATTCCTTGAAGCACTCGTTATTCCTTTGGGACAGATTCTGAAGTTGGACCCTGTTAGGAGCAAGGTCATTGTTATATTGATAATGTTTCACAAACGCTTCCGCTAGGTCCCTCCAACTGCGGATATTTACGGGTTCCAGACTCATATACCACTCCAATGAAGGACCGGACAAACTGTCCTGAAAGAAATGCATGAGCAATTTCTCATCGTCCGAGTAGGCAGACATTTTACGGTAGTAGGATCTCAGATGAACTCTTGGGCAGGTAGTAGCCTTGTATTTGTCAAAGTCGGGGACTTTGAACTTCAGCAGAACTTTCAGATCTGGGATCAACCCCAGATTAGCCATGTCAAGGCCCATGGAATTTTGGTTCTCAAGAGAATTCATCTTTTCTTCAATCATCTTGAACCTCTTATCAACTTTAGAGGGTAACTCGGCAACAACATCCGTTGGGGAAAACACATTATCCTACCGGTCTTCATTCCATAACCTATCCATATTACCATGTGCAGCACAAGTGACATCAGGACCATGAACATTCTCATTAGCAATATTACCATTCCCAGCATTCCCAAAACCATTGTTATCAAAGCCAGCAACATTACCAAAACCAGCAGCATTCCCAAAACCAGCAACATTCCCATTACCATTACCATTCCCTCCAGCAGTAGGGATAACCAAATTAGGCATAGAGTGAGCATGAGGAGTCCCATTTTCATTGGGAGGAGGATTAGCAATTTGTCCTCCATGAAGAACACCGTTACTGTCAACTCGTGCGATCAAGGGATGCACCAAAGAACGAAGTTGTTCCTGTCCATTAGCCACTCCCTGCATAAGGTCCATAAAATGACTCATCCTTTCACGGAACTCTTGCATCTCAGCCTGAATTTGTTCCATTTCTCTGAGTTGATTCCCCCTTGTGGCGTAGCGGTGAATAGCCCGGTTGTCTATCCTGAAACACACTAACAAAGCAAACAGGGGTAAGATAAACGATTTTGTTGTACCTGCTATGCAAAATGCGGACATGTATCTATGCATTAGGGGCGTTTCCCCTTGATTCTAGTTCCAAAGGAGTAACGAGACAACAGGAACCCAACAACCAAGCACAGAGACAAACACCTCATACATATATATAAAAGGCCCACATAGGCGGTGTACAAGCGTAACTGAGTACAGATGGAACAACAACATGACCTCAACCAACAAGCCTGGTGATGGTCAGCATACAATAATGAAGAAAAGCTACAAAGGAATACAAAGAAATCAAGTGCGACAGCGAGCACGAAAATCCTCTAGCAACTCCTTTGTCTCAGGGTGGTCTGGTCTGGCGAGCAATCCTTGAATGAGTACCTTCCTCTGCCGGATGGTGTCCTGCAGACCCTCAGCAAAGTCTTCCCAGGCTCCTTCCCTAAAGCACTCCTCAAGTTTACACCTCTTGGAATCTGCTCTCAGCCTGCAATCCTTCAAATTTGCAATAGCTTCATTCAGTGTGTACTCACTGTCGCACCTGAGCGATCCTCTGCTGCAATCTTCTCATCTTTAGCCCCAAGTAGAGTCTTCAGTCTGGTAATTTTCTGCTTCAACTTATCTTCCCGCTCCTTGTTGTTGGAAAGGGTAGCGTTCCACTGGGCGTTGAACTTGGAAATCTCCAAATAAGCTTTATCTATGTCCTGCTTCTTAGAGGCAAGAACACTGTTGACAACCTTTAAATCCAAACTCAAGTGTTCCCGAGCATTAGTCTGCTTGGTCAAATTTGTACCCAGTCGGTTCATAAGCTTGGTTTGCCTCTTAAAAGAGTGAACGACCTCATTCTTCTTGCTCCGAAGCTGAGTAATCTCTTCTTCTAACTTCTCATTAGCCTTCTTCAACTCTTCTTTCTCAGTCCACACCTGATTATACTTCTCTATGTCAACAGTAGTGGGTTCTTCAATCACAAGAGGACACACAGGCTTAGCAGATGGGTATCAACTTCTTGGCTTTACTCTGAGTCCAAGCCAAATAGGGATCATAGGCTCGACTGTTACTCTTCCCTAAGGAAACCTTCCCTCTTCTATGGACATTACTCCAAGCATGCTCAACCCTGGCTAAGGTATCCCCCTCCAATATTCTGGTGAGATACAAAGATCCTTGTATCTCTTCATCCTTCGGAGGACTTCTCAATGCATACCCAAATTTCCTGATTGCAATGGACGGGTTATAGTTAATGCAACCATTCCTTCCGACTAGCGGGACGTTAGGAAAGCTTCCACAACTATAAATGATCTCAGTACCCAGCATATCCCTGTCAAACCAAACAATGTCTTCAGCAGACAACCCCATCAAACATTTAGACCACTCTAATGTACCTGCAGTAAACGGACCAATCTTGGGAAGATGGCTTACGAACCATAGATAGAACAAGGGTACACAGAAAGATATACTCTTCCCTCTTCTGTTCTCATTTTTATAGTGTACAAAATGATAAATGTTACCTAGTAGCGTAGGTATAGGATTCCTTGAAGCAAATATATGGAACGCATCCAAATCTACGAAGTCCGAAATATTAGGGAATAACATAATATCGTAGATACATAAGGCTAAGATAGCACTAAACACCACCCAACAACCCTCCTTGGCAAAATGTCGAGCTTTATCCACTAGAAAAGGTAACAGAAACCCAGGTATTCCATTTCTCTTAGCTACTTTCCCTGTCAACTCAGGGACGTCTAAATGTAAAGCAGCAGCAAGCTCAGCCAGATTTGGCTCATCCTCAGTATGATAAAATGGTCTCTGGTTAAGAATAGGCACTCCTAGCAGTGCAGGGAGTTCCTCTAATGTAGGTGCCAACATGTAACTTTAAAAAGTAAAGCATCTCAACTGAGGATCGTAGAACTATAACAGGGTCTGAAGACCATTCAACTCATTCAAAGAAGGTTTGCACACAGCGCTCAGAAGCTTCCCATAGGACTGTCTGAAGTCTTCCATTACTTTCTTGTCGGCTAAAGAAATCAAACTCCGCAAAGCTCCAATATCAGGTGTTATAAATTTGTAGGCCAATGTCCTCCTTAAGGGCTCCATGTCAGATGAAAGAACACTAGAATCAAAGGGAAATATGCACCTGCAACATAAATACATATTAATGAAATGGCATATGATGATGAAAATGCAGATGCAAAGATGCAACAGGGGATCAAGATTGTTGTGTTGTTGATCGAGAAGAACCAGCGCTTCGCTTTGGCAAGAACATAGCACGGCTCTGATAATAGGAACCTCTGGTATCAAGAACACAGATTCACACTGCAAAGAAAACCGGGTAATCTAAAAGTTAAGGTTTCCTGCATGACCCAATCCCTCTCACACGTATGGACCTATCCACTGATACGGTTTGGCATCCTATGCGTTCATCAGCGTCACAGACTTTCAAGAAACGATGATACGTTCACCATTTTTGGTTTGGCATCATAATCTCACGAAGAGGCCTCACTTAGATGAATCACAAATGATCGGTCCCTAGATTCGACAACCCTCAGATCTGAAATCCTCTCAATGGCCCACTGGGCTGGAAAGAAAGTCATCAAAGAGAATCTCGTCTGAGCGCGAATTTCATGGGAACTAGTGCATGCCTAACATACAGGTTCGCCACTACTTTCCACTTCTAATGCTATGTTTGTACTCAAGCCTGGGTCTGGCTTATCACTCAATGAATTAATTCTCCCCCACAGCAAAACATTAATAATATATATACAATGCTGAAAATAAAATGCGGGAAAATAAAGTACATATACACAACACCCAAAGACAAACAAACAAGCGCTAGGATTGACTCGCATAGGGGATGTTCCTGTCCCCAGCAGAGTCTCCAGTTGTCGCATCGCTGCAAAGAGGGGCCGGCAAAGACAGAAGAGTCTCCATCGTTCGTTATTTATCCCAAAAGAGGGAAAGGAAATGATCAGAGAAAACCTCATGAAAACGGGATAAGACAGGTCATCGCAACCATATCTCGGGTTCGGGAGTCGGTTAAGCAAGGGGAAGGTATTAGCACCCCTCACGTCCGTCGTACTCGACGGGATCCATGCTTTGTTGTCTATCTAAAAGGGTGTTTACTATCTAAGCTATGGCTCAGGGACAAAAGAAAAGAAAAGTGACTCGGCAGAGCATCGCCGCTCTGTGCCTACGTATTCCCTCGTGCAATGGGAAAGTTAGAGTCAATGTAGTTCGGCTAACTACGGGCGAAAGGTGGGGAAAGGTTGCTCGCCGAGACATCGTCGTCTCGTGCCTACATATTCTCATCTGGTATGAGAAATCAGAGCAAACATAGTTCGGGCAATTAGAACACCGGATGGTTCAAATGTTTTACCCGAGTAGGGTTAACAACTAGTTCTAGTAGTTAGGTGTATGCAACTCGACCATTGGAGACTTAGGCGTTACCTGTTTGCGGTAGAACTAAGAGTTAATGAAACTCTTTTTATGAAAAGGTTTTCCATTATTAAGGGTCCCAAAGGACAAAAAGAAGTTTGATCATTTGTTTTCGAAGTCTTTTAGAGAATAAGTATTTTTTGAATTGTTTGTAATTCATGTTGCACTAGAAACTATGACCTAGGAGCGAATGCGTCGCATATCGCCCAAAGGACATACGCTAACACTCTAGACAATTGAGAGGCAACAACCCAATCACCATTTCCCAAGTACTTAAGGCTCATAACGCACAACATTCATTAGCCTTTATTAAGTGTTTTGAAATTGTTTAAAGATGAGAAGAGAAAGGACACACTAAAGGGAGACTAACTCAAACCTAGTAGTTGTCATGCAAAGTGGCCTTAGAGCTTGGAAAAGAGGGATTCCACCTAATTTTATCATGCATGGTTTAAGTCCTAAGGTCTATCATAATCTCAAAGAGATTAGAGATCCTAAGGGAACATGGCAAAGAAAGCAAAAGAAGAAAACACAATCAAAGCATAAGATATGAGAATGCATATGCAATGCAACACACAAGCAAAAGGGAGGAAAAAGTGTGAGGTAAACACCTCATCAAGCACATCTCAACCTTTATTAATGCAAGAGAGAAATGCTAAAAGAGAATTCAATCAAACATACAAATTGGAATGAAAACGAAGGAACAAGTCTTAACCTAATCAAACATCAATCATGAGTCTTAAATCAATCAACATCAAAGGAGAATGAACCCCAAATGAAAAGGGGAGTTAGAAGAAGAAAGGAAAACAGAAAGATATCCCAAATATCATTCAACCAAAGTATCATCATGATTTGTGCAAAAGAAGCACAAAAAGGGTCCTAAAAGTTCACCATCTAAGACATGCTTCAAGTACCTCCACAGGAGGTACTAAGTTATCTCAAATGGTGCCCTTTAATCATGGGATAGAAATGGGGGAGAGAGAAGGGTGCAAAAAAGCAAAAACATTCATATCAAGAGGAAATGCAAGCTAAAACATGTAAGAATGCAAAACATACATCATGTGAAACCCTAATTGAAAACTCTAAAAGATGCACAAACATGAACAAGTTATGAACACAATTTGGACCTATAATTGAGCATACATATACTTCAACATGTTACGGGTACAAAACAACAAGAGTTAGTGGTCAAAAGAATGCACAAAAGTCATTTTCAAAGCCTATTAGTTCAAGCATATGTGTAAACCTCAATTATAGGACACCTAACTTGGAAATTACCCTAAAAATGATAAACATGCTCAAAAAACACCAAATAAAATCCTAGATAACCCCTAAGTTTCTAGAAACTAGGGGTCAAAACTATGAGGATAAAGTCCTATCAAAACTATGCAAACAGAAATAAAACCCTAATGGTACACCAAAGGGAAAGGATGAATCAAGGGTCACTAAAACTAGCCTAAAACCCTACCTAAAATTAATCCAACCAGGGGTAAAATGGTCTTAAAAAATCATTCAACATATCATGAACATGAGAAACAATCATCAGCCATTGAAAATGAAAATCACTCAAGAAATAAAATCAAGATCATGAAGGTATCAAATTTAGAACAACAAAAACACCTCAAAAGTAAAAATCCATTTTTAATTGAAAAAATGACTAAAAAATAAAGTGAAAATTCTAAAATCAGAGGACATCCTAAAATGTGTGAAAATATTTTTTACCATATTTTTAGACCATTTAAGGTATTTTTCTTGAATTAAAATTCAAACAGGTAATAAAATGGAAAAAGAAATAAGAGAAAAGGGAATAGAAAAAAGCGCGTGATGAATAGAAAGAAACTCCAGTTATAATTGTTGGGCTTAAATGTGAAGGGGGTACGGATATGAATATGAGCCCAAGTCCAAAACTTAAGTCTGAGGAGAAAAACGCTCCATTTAATTTATGATGTGGCCTGGTCAACTAGTACGCGTGGAATGGCGAAGGGGTTCAGATGCAATCCTAGCCTTTGATCTAAGATCAGTCAAAAGGTCCAAGTCTATGTGGCACTTACACGCTGGCGATGGAGTTCAAGAAACAGAAGGTGGTTCTGAAACTCCGGTCATCTTCTCTGGCGACCTTGGCCGGAGTTGATGACCCTAAACCTTATCAAAACGCGCAAAACTTAACACCATTCTAATCCTTTTGTTGCATACATCAAGAATCCAATATTTGTTTTCATTTTTCATCCCTAAATAGTGAGATTCGAAGAAATCAAGATTCAAGCTCAAATCACAAATTGCCAAGAACATGATCCTAACTAATCCAGACTTTGCCTACGTGAGTAGGGCTTCAATGTGCAACAAAAATGGCGCATGATTGATACTTAAACAGAGAGTAATCTTGAAAGAGAGTTTACCTAACGGAGCTCCTCCGTTGGGTCTTGAATTGACGCTTAAACTCGCGGGAAACAATCCAGAAACCTTCAATGATCTTCAAGGAAGCTAGCTATGGCCTTCAATTGGACTGAATTGCTCGAAATCTTGATTTCACTATCTCACTTTCTCCTTGATTTTTGCAACTTCTTTCTGCTCCAATTTCCACCAATTTTTCACTTCTGAGCATTTGTTCTTCATCAGGAGTTTATATGCAATGGACCTGAGCTCAATTGGAGGCCCAATTGTGGTCTGTTAATGGGAATTGAAAAATCCAAACTTGAGTTTTTGAAGCTTGAAATTCACGAGTGCACTTGGCTCCAAAGGCTCTGAATTCAGTTCAAACACCTTGCTTGTGGTATGGAGTGATCTAATGGACAGAAATGGCTCCTTGAAAAGATCTTATGGTTTGAATTGGATGTGTGGCTTCTTCTTGAAGCAACTTGAAAAAAGACATGTTTTTACTCATCAAAAGTCAATTCTTATTTTGGCATTGTATTTGGTATGTTAAAGGGACTCATAAAATGCATAAACATGTCATGAAATGATTCAAAAATGAATTCAATCCAAACCATAGCTTTTAAGTCCTTTTTCATGAAATTTTCTTCACCATTCTTCACATACAAGCAATACCCATGACAAGTGATGGTTTAGTGATGAAATTGAGTTCATTTGATGCAAGTTTGATGTTGGAGAAATTTCCATTTGAAGTGCACAAAGTCATGAAAATGACCTATAACCAAAATGACCTATAATCAAAGTTACCCAAAATACCCCTGCCTTGAAAGCTTCATATCTTGAGCTCTACAAATCAGATGAAGGACTTCTAAGACTTTTTGGAAAGATAAGACCATAAGGAACAACTTTCATGTTTGGGTCAAAGTGAGGAGAAACATTATTCTAAGTAAAAAATGTCTTGGAAGTTGGTTGACTTTTGTTGACCAAAATCACATTCATCTGAGGACCCATAACTTATCAGCATCATAACTTGAGTTCTAGAAATCCAATGGATGAGTTCTAGTACTCCAAAGAAATCTATAAACATGCTTTACAAGTTTCATTATTGCATAAAGATGAGATGAAACTTGTATCTTGAGATATGTGGTCTTGAAGTTAGGCACTAAATAAGGGATTTTACACTGACAAGCTTAGAAACCCTAGCTTAGCAACTCCTCACACTCTTGATTCTTTTTAAATTGATCTTGAAATAACATCTTGGATGATTCAACACAATCTTCCATGATCGCAATGACTTGGAATTAAGTCTTAATCTCCTTTAAATCCACAGTGGATCTTGTATTGTGGAGATGAAACCCTAGGTGTGCAATCCTCTGACTACAACCTCTTGCACATGATATAATCACTTGGGATAAGCTCCACAGTGGTTTTAAAGCATTCAATAAGCTTCCCCAATATCTCCCATTCATAGAAATTTTAAATAAAAGGGTTCTTAAATAAAAAAGGTTTTTATATTTTATCTTAGAAAATGTGAAATGGTTCATTTTATAAAAGTTGTTATTATATAAAAGGTTAATTTAATTAGGAAAAGATTTTTTTAATATTAAAAATAGTTTTAGTTTTTATTATTAAATAGATTTTAAATAAATAGAAGTTAAATTAAATAAAATAGATTTATTAAGAAAAATGAACATATTAAATATTATAAAAGGATTATTAAAATGATAAAATTAAATTGGAGGGTTAATTAAATTAATTATGAAAAAATATTAATTAAATACGTTAATTAAATTAAAGGTTAAATAAAAAAGATTATTAGTTTACTTTTATAAAAAAAAGGTTGATTAAGGTTTAATTATAATTAGATTAATTAAGTTGGTATTAAGCAGGTGATTAAGCTGATTAAATGCAGATTAAAGGGTTAATGGGTGGGGGGCGGATGGTTCAGTATGGTAGGCCATGGGAGGCCTATTGTGGACGTGCAGTTATGGTGCGTATGATGAGGATCAAGTGTGTGATGGGTGGTAGTGAGTGCGGGTACATGATAATTAGTGTGAGGGTGTGTGCGTGTGATTACAATATATATAAAGATAAAAAAACAGGAAACCCTAAGTCCCCCCCCCCCCCATTTATTCCGCCGTTGCTCTCTCCTCTCCACTTTCTATTCAATTCTTCTTCTCCATATTTCACCCTCTTCCTCACGATTTCCGCCCTTCACCTTACTCGATCCTCCTTCTTCCCCGTCTCCACTATTCTTCTCCTCCTACTTTTTCGATTTCCTGCTTAAACAAACAACAACAAAATTAACGTTAGCCAAACGAAAGGAAATTTCACGGTTTTTTATAATAGGTTTTGCAGGTTTTCGAAGGTAGTTTCGAAGGCGGCTCCGGAAACGGCGCGGAGGTTTGAGATGACGATTCACAGTGGAAGATGATCTCCGGCGAAGATCTTGGTGATGGATGGCGATTCTCGACGAAGTGTAAAGGGTTGAGGTTCGAGACAGTTTCGACGGTGAAAAAGATGAGTTTCCCCCTTTCGATTTCTTAGGGTTCGACTTGGGATTTCTGGGGTTCGATTGCGAACGATTTTTTTGTATGTTGTTCGTGGCTCGTTTGAATGTTGTGAATCCCTTTTTATATTCTTCTGATAACTAAGTCATGATCCTTTCTTTAAAAAAACTTCCAAATTCGTCTTAATATGCTTTAACCGGTTTTGGAAATATTGGGGAACCTGTTTTGGGTTGATACGGGAATAGAATGATTTGCTGCTTGCTTTGTTCCTTCAATTAAATTCTGGATTTAATGCCCGATATTCTTGTCGAAGCGTGTTCTAAACATGTCCAATTTGTGTTAAAGGCATCCAAAAACTTGCTGCAAATGTAGGATTGCGACTTTCCTTTTTGAACCGATCCTGTCTGCTTGTCTGTTGATACCTTTCTAAAAGTTAATGACATTTTAACTTCCTTTTGAGTACTGATGACTATTCATGATTCTTCTTTTTCTTTGTAGCATTTGTGGTCGAATTGACAACTATTGACCATCTCTCGAAGGATTGTGGCTGTTGATTTTGAGGAGATATTCCAACATTGTGACCACGACTGAGATTTGAGGATTCATGGCTGCCATTATTTTTGGGGATACAAAACAGGATTTTCATATTCATTGAATGTGTCTTTTGTTGCTATGGACGAATTTGATTGCATTTGGGTCACTTAGAACCTCTTTGATGAATTTCAGATTCCGTTTTTGAACTGTATTAACATTTCTTTCTTCTTCTTTCGGGAAACCGCTTAAGTTCAGATGTTGCCGGTCTGATGCCGTCGGGGAAGGGTTTCATTCGGTAGTGATGACGTTCTGTTTAAACCAAAGAGAGATAGAAATTTTTGTTGTTGCCTTTGATATTGTTGGCTGCCTATGACGTTCTTGTCCGAAATTGTTCTCGATGCCTGGCTGGATGTTGGCGACGGCTTCCGTTGCCCTTCCGGTCGCTCGAATCTTTGCCCGATAATGAGTCAAAGACTGAGGGATGAACCCACTTCAATTCTTCTTAATTCTTAAATTGAAATTCAATTCTGTTATGGCTATTCTTCGATTTCACGTTTATGTACTTAACCTCTTGCTGTAATTTTAATTCTCTTGATTTTCCTTGGCAGGTTTTCCGGAATACGGTAGCTTGTCGCGGCAAAATAGGGTTCGGTTGGCAGCCTGTGTCACCAAATTAAAGTTCACACAACCTAGTGCACATTCAACTCTTGTTCTCATCACCCACAACTTAGAGTCTCGACGAATTCTCGAGTCCAACCGGCTTCACAACCTACTGCAATGAATCTCAAGTTGTATCTACTTGAGTGCCTTTGGATACGACTTTGGTTACAAATTAAGCCTTTTTAGGATTAGGATTCCTTTTTTGTAACATAAACTCTTCTGTAAGATTGTGAATGTAAAGAGAATGTGGTTGTTTGAATTTGTAACAGCAAGAACTCAATTGTTACATCTTGAACAAATCATGTAAATCATTTTAATTTAAAATATGGCAGGTCTTGAAATAAAATTGGACACGAGTCTTCGAATTTCCATGGCATTTGAAACAAACATATAATTTTGGATAGGTCAGAATTTACTTGTAACAATTCTCCATTTTTCCTGTGACCACCTTATGTTACTTCATCAATCCATCTTGAATTTAAATTAAAATTGGTGCAAATAGAAAACTCTTTGTAACTTGAATTCTTCGGATGATGATGAGACTTAAGTCATGAATTGTACTTTGTGTCATAGCTTGATCAGGACTAGAGCCCATAACTTTAATATTCGAATCCTAAACTTGAGTTTCAACTTAAACTTTATGAAGAAACAAACTTGAAATCTCAAAAGTGCAAATTGATGAAATTTGATACTTGAGTCGAACGTTCTCGCACCCATCACTAATAATTTACTCAACATGAACATGCACTTCAAGGAGCCCCTTATAAATGGACATCCTAGTTTTACCGTGCTCACCAAATTAATTCAAATGAGTTGCATCAATTGAACTCACAGTTCTCTACTTAATCGATTAAAGCCCAAAAAAAAGATTTCCAAGAGATGATGACCAATAACCTATCCAACGTCCTTCAAAGCACTAGTCCCAGAACGGCCCAAGAATGGAGAAAGAGTTCTAAGAGTGGAACCCGGATCAAACAGAAGCTCTAGGACTATTTTGGAGTCAAGCGCAACTAGTCACGCCCTAAAAATGCTTAATTTGAGAAAATAAGTATCATCCGCACTTGACCTCGTTGTACCTGCACAAACTGGTTAGCCGTGATAAACATACATATAGAGGTAAGATAAGCACAAGGAAGCGGGATCTTATGGTCAAAAATTAGGGTGTGACAGATGCCCCTATTTAAGTTTCTTCTATCCGAAGATATGGAGATTGAAATCTACGTCTCGACGCGATAGAAGGGACTTAAGTACAAACATTGCACAAATTTTTGGCCCTAAGATGCCACTAAATGCATATGATATGAAAAAAAATGCAAGACAGACGGTCCTGTGGAGACATGATGCCACAGGGGAGAAACAAGACACCACCCATGAGAAACACAGGAACAGCGAAAGAAAAATAGACTCAACGAAAACGAGACTCCACGGGGAAAGGAAACAACCAGCATTGGGGAATCTCCAAAGAATAAAGATATAATAATACCACCAAGAGTACAGTAGCTTAACCAGACGAGTGAGAAATTTGAAAGTGAAGGATAACCTACTACCAACGCGTGGCAGCCTAAGCAAAGGTATCCGGTTGAAACAAAGAAACGCATGTTACCTACTATCAATCAAATGATAACCTAAGCAAAGGCAACATGAAGAGGAAAGATGACCTACTACCAATCTTGACAGCCTAAGCAAAGGTATCTGACAAAAAAGAAATTGTATATTACATACTATCAAACATATGATAGCCTAAGAAAAGGTAATAAACAAAAGGAGAGGTCACCTACTACCAAACATGGTAGCCTAAGCAAAGGTGTCTGACCAAAAGAAAGGTGTGTTACCTACTATCAAACATATGATAGCCTAAGAAAAGGTAAACACAAAAGGAAAGATGACCTACTGACGAACATGGTAGCCTACGCAAAGGTGTCTGTCCAAAAGAGACGGTATATTACCTACTATCAAACATATGATAGCCTAAGAAAAGGTAATAGACTTGAAAGGAGAGATCACCTACTACCAGACCTGGTAGCCTAAGCGAAGGTGTCTGACCAAAAGAAAGATGTGTTACCTACTATCAACATATGATAGCCTAAGAAAAGGTAACAAACTAAAAAGATACGGTAAATTACCTACTATCAGCCGTATGATAGCCTAAGCAAAGGTAATAATCAAAAGATCCTCCCCACGCTTCAAGGTTGTATACCATGAACGGGTCTCAGTTTCTTCTTTGAATGATAACTACTTGAGAGAGCATCTTCACGAGGGATTGAAAATTCATTGGAGGTTAAAGACTTCAGTGGTAACCCATAATGTTATGGAGATTGTAAACTTCATCGGGGATCTAAGAGATGTAAGCCGGTTGATTTTGCAAAGCATGTCTTCTCAAATAAAGAGAGATCGAATGTAATAAACTTCACCAAACTTCTCGGGAGAGATGCCATTTGATGGAGTCAGACTTGTGTAATGAACTCACTGGGGAATACATTCATGAGGAGTATCTTTGTTGTAGCGGTAAAATGTATGAAACTCTTGAAGTGAGAATTCTCAAATAAAGAGAAATATTTGTTAAAGTCTTCGGCAAACTTCTCTGACGGGATTCCATAGAGATGCCATTCGACGAGTTGATAATCTTGATAAGTTCACTGGGGATGGACAATCTGTCTAGTGGAGACTGCCATTTGTCGTTTTGAATGAAATTCTGGTCAAAACGAGTTGCTCAAACAAAGAGGTTGCTTGTAGTCCAAATATAGATCGTTGAGAAAAACCTTGTTATATTGTTGGAGAAATATTTGTCTTCAATAGTGATCTTCAAATAAAGATTCTCTTGGGGAGTAAAGTGCAAAATAAATGCACGCTGAATCCATGTTCAAAAAAAGTTGGAGATATCCCAAAATGATTGTCAGAGACCGAAGTTTCAATTCAGGAAATAACTGAAGAGAAATTGTCAAACAAGACTCGACCATCGAGGTACGAACTCAAATGGGATTTAGCTAAAACAACCGTCTTCCATGAGGATCGAGCTCCGTGGGAAAATAGAAATATTGTGCTCTTTCTGCCTAGGGACGAAAACTCTACTTGGAAGGAGAAGACACACCCAGTCACTTGGGGATAAACAAGGCCAAAGTGACAGAACAAACAAACACAAAGAGATGCAAAAGTGCACATGCCATGCTATTTATCTATATACTATACGTATGCTAACAAAACCAACAGAGATGAAATAAACATCTCAAGCGGAGGGTACTCAAGCCGAATCTTCACAGATCAAACATCGCCTGGAGAAAATAAGCTTGCTTTAGATTTCCTCTGGGGAACAAATATTGGATCAATCTTCGAATATAGAAGCATCACTATGGATAGATGGAGAGCCATATATGGGATCACAGTCCCCCTTTAAGGCTTCAAAACTTCTCTGGGGGGAGAAACACTCCACTTGGGGGTATAATGTCTTGATCTAATTGAAGGATGAATCTCAGTTATCCTGAACTGAGGTTTCGCAGGGGATAAAATAAATATCCACTTCAGTGGGGAAACTTGGGTAAAATATCTGTTGAATATGCCGGAGTCGAAACTTCATGGGGATGACATAAACATCCGCTTTACTGGGGAAGACTGGCGTTGTAAGATCCACTGAGGAGTGAAATACGACCACTTCACCGGGAAGGTGGAGTTAAAAAAAATTCACTGAGGATTAAAATATCACCCGCTTCATTGGGAAGTGAAGTTAAGTGAATCACTGGGAACCTCAAGTCACTAACTGGAGATTTCTTGTATTGAAAATATTCATTGGATAATTATGACCACCAGAAGTAAAATTTACCGAAGACATGAATGAAGGATGTTGTGAGAACAAAATAGTTTTGCACTGATGAACTGCATAGTAGTCGCCATCTTGAACTAATTGACTCTTAAATGCCCCAAGTCGTATGGTTCATGAGAAAAAAGTCATTCCAAGAGGATTTTACAGAAAACTTGGCGTCCCAATTCCCCACCATTTTCAAACTCTTATAGAGATCCATCGAATCTCAACGTAACTGGCCCTGATTGACGATATTATGACCGAGTCTTAAAACTAGCTCTTTAGGAGAGTTAGACTTGTATAAATGAGCAAGCTGGAAACAACTTGCCCCAGGTCCACGGAGTCTTCAAATTCCAATATAACAAACTTAACGCCGATGTTTATATACAAACTTTCTATGATATCAAGCAAAGACAACGCATATGAAATGTTAATCCTGAAACTGTTAATCCAACATATATGTTTGTCTTGAAGTTTTTTTTTCTTGAAAAAGGATATCACAATAACTTGTGACAAAATCACTAGTTAGGATATAAATTTATTTTATAAAGCCAATACCGAATTGAGCATAGCTCATAGGAGTCAGGGAACGTTATCTCGTGGAGTATGCTTTCAATGTAAACCTTACTTCAATTAAGGCTTTTGAAGGTTATATCAGAGTTTAGCTTACAATTTGTATAACAAAAGGAGTGATGGTCAAAGCTTATTTATACCCATCCATTTTTGAAAGTTGTTCATTCTCTTTTGAAAATTTAAGTGTTCAATCAAGCTGACTGAAAATTGCCCTGCCCCAGGTTAAAGAAGAGGTTGAAAAGGGTTAAAGAGGAATTAACCGCTATATATCTTTGGTGTTTGGTGAGGTTTGAAACAATGCCTTACATCATCAGTAGGGTTTTTTATTCGAAAGCATACAACAAGAGATCTTACGTTTTACTTCGTCATCCTCCTTTCAATTATTCATCAGAGTGAGAAAAATTGGGTACAGTTGGCATTTATAAATCATGAAAAATATTTTATGAGTGCATACGAATGGATTTCTTCAAGACAAACACTTTATTGCATTAATCGTTCAAAATAAACAAGTGCTTTCATGCCAATTATGCTTTTAATCAAAGAAAATAAAAAGGTACATATAAGATAACAAAATGAACAGTCTGATGAGCCCTTATCAGGATTTCAACGTCTCGAACAAGGTCTGCATGAGTCTTCATGTTTATCGGTATAATGGTGTTCCATTTAAGACTGGGTTTTCTCCTTTGAAAGTCAGCTCTTCATTATCTATCATTTCCTGAACTCTTTCTTGGAAAACTTTACATTCTTCAATCGAATGCCCTATTACTCCATCTTGGAGTTCATAGCTGGCATTCCAGTTGAACCACGGTGGATGAGATTTCATGATTCTAGTCCTTCTGGGCGTCATCACCGAGTTTCTAGCAAAATAACACCATAATTGACGGTAAGTCATCGGGATTGGATCAAACTGGCGAGTTTCTTCTTTCGGGATACTCAGAGGTATCTTCTGATTCTGAAATCGTCTTCGGACCCGTCGATTCTGATGTTGATCTGGAGAAGTCAACCTTCGTTTATGAGGTAGACGTTGCGTGCGTTGAGCAGGCACTGCATACCGACGTTGAGGATAAGGTACTTGAACTGGATTTGGCAAGTTTTGAGAGGAATCCCAAATTGCGTTAACATCAACACTTCCTTCCTCTTGGGAATCACTAACTGAATCTTCTCCATTAGCTTGGTTATTCGAGTCATCTCGGATTCTTCCACTTTTGAGTGCATTCTCAATGTTTACTCCAACTTCCACAATTTTGGAGAAATCTAATGGCACAACGCCTACCATCCTATCATAATAAGAGCCTGACAGCGTTCTTAGAAACATCTTGCTTAATTCTTTCTCTTGAAGTGGTGGAAGAACTTGGGCTGCCAACTTTTTCCATCGTTGCACGTACTCCCTGAAAGATTCATTGTCATTCTTACTCATGCTCACCAGTTGATCACTGTCTAGAGCGATGTCCAAATTATAGTTGTATTGCTTCATGAAAGCATTAACTAAGTTTCTCCAAGACTGAATACAGTTCCTTTGTAGCTTCATATACCACATCAGGGATTCCCCACATAAAATTTCTTGAAAGCAGTGAATCATCAGTTTGTCATTGTCAATATGAGTAGTCATCTTCCAACAAAACATCGTCAAATAGTATCTTGGACAACTAGCACCCTTGTATACTTCAAAGACAGGCATCTTGAACTTTGGAGGAATAATTACGCCTAGAACTAAGCATAGGTCATGAGCATCAAGACCAGATGCGTTAGCTTTTTTCATCACCCTCAATTGTTCTTCAAGATCATTAAATCCTTTCTCAATTGCTATAAATCTAGGATCGTCCACCTTCATCTCAGTACGAACATTCAGAGGATTCAGTATATACTGCGGAAACTGGGAAACTCTTTTGCCAACTTGAACACACAGGTTGTTTTGCAAAGGCTGAGGTTGTGTGGGAACATCCACTTGTTGAACAATGTCATCAGAGGGAAGATCAAACATCAGATTATTCACAATTCTGAAGTCGGACATGGGATTCATATCTTTCATTCTCTTTATTATCCTTCATTAATACTTCAAGCTTGGTCAGATGGTCAAGATGTCAGTGTCGCAACTGCGAAAAAACACCCGGTGGAAAACAGAAGAGTCACCACCTTTTGTTATTTATCCCAAACAGAGGGAAAGGAAACGATCGGAAAAACCTAACGAAAAAGGGAAAAGACGAGGTCATCGCAACCAAGTCTGGATTCGGGAGTCGGTTACGCAAGGGGAAGGTATTAGCACCCCCTACGTCCGTCGTACTCGACGGGATCCAAGCTTTGTTGTCTATCTAAGGGTGATCATCTATCTAGCTAAAGGTCAAGGGACAAAAGAAAAAGAAAGGAAACTCGGCAGAGCATCGTCGCTCTGTGCCTACGTATTCCCTCGTGCAATGGGAAAGTCAGAGTCAACGTAGTTTGGCTAACTGCGGGTGAAAGGGGGGGAGGTTACTCGCCAAGACATTGCGTCTTGTGCCTACGTACTTTCATCTGGTATGAAAGATCAGAGAAAACGTAGTTGGGGCTAAAAAGGACCATAGGTTGGTTCAAAAGTTTTTAGGCCCGACTAGGGTTAACAAGTAGTTCTAGCAGTTGGTGTATGCGGCTCGACCATTGGAGACTTAGGCGTTACCGTTTGCGGTAGAACTAAAAGTTAACAACACTTTTTTATCTGAAAAGATTTTCCTTGATTAAGATCCCGAAGGATGAAAAAGATTTGAAGTGCTTTTGTGTTTTTTAGAGAAGAAGTGTTTTGAATTTGATTTGTAACTCATGTCGCACTAGAGACTATGACCTAGGAGCGAATGCGTCGCATATCACCCAAAGGGTGTATACTAAACACTCTAGGCAATTGAGAGGAAGCCACTCAATCACCATTCCCTAAGTAGCTTAAGGTTCGTAGCATACAACATTTGTCATTCTTTATTAGATGTTTTATGAATGTTTGAAGATGAGGAGAGGGAGGACCTACTAAAGGGAGACTACATCAATCCTAAAAGTTGTCCTGCAAAGTGGACTTAGAGTTTGGATAAAAAGGGGAACCATCTACCATAATGTTAGCATGCTTGGATTGAACACCTAATGTCTCTCCTACTCCCATCCTAAACGGAGGGACTAGTAATCCTATGGGGATCATGGCAAAAAGCACAAGAAAGCACCAAGTAAATTCAATCATAAGTAAAGAGAAGCATACATGAAAATGCAACACTTAGAATGGTGGGAGGGAGGAAAAATGTGTGGGGCAGCGGCCGCCACAAGCTCGTCTCAACCTCAACATCGATGCAAGAATGATCAAACGTGGAAAGGAAAGCCGTAGATGGAAACAAACAAACATGCAAAGAATCATCACTTTGAACCACATACATAAGTATGCATCCAAGTGGAAGGTGAACACAAATATTGACAAAATCATGATCAACCAAACACAAACAGTGGCAAACACCAAAAACATTTCATTTCTAATGCATCATATCAATTTATGAAGATTTGAGATGAAACGGTATGTGAGCAATCAAACAAAGTAGCAAAACAGGTCTGTCAGCACAGTGTTAATCGGTTAACCCCAGGGGTTAATCGGTTAACACACTGTTAACGTTTAAAAATTTTGAAAATTTGAACTGGTTAATCGGTTAACCATATGCGTTAACCGATTAACGCTTTGAAAACTTTGAAAAATATGAAAAATTGAACTGGTTAATCGGTTAACCATATGCGTTAACCAATTAGCACTGTGTTGACAGCAGAAAACAGCAAAGCAGGATCACTTTTCAACAGCTTATCACTTCTCCAAACATGTCAATGATCACATAATCACTTAATCACAAAATTAAATCATTAAATCATGACTCGAACAGCATGTATACAGATCCAAACAGCATTAACACAGATCATATGAATCAAAATGCAGCAAATCAATCAAAAATGAAAATCATCATGATGAACATGCAATTAAGCTAAAAACAGAATCGGATCGATAATTTCCAACCTACGAAGTGGAGATTTGCTTCGGTTGATGTTGATTTGCTAGAAATTAACATATCGAAGCGAGAAACCCGGAATACTTCAAGATCCAAGCTAAGCTTTGTAGTAGAGAAGAAGATCCTTCAAAATTAAACCAAATTGCTTCAAATAATCACTTCTAGCTTCACTTCAAATTTCAGATCTGAATTTGCACGAAAATTGAATGGAGAAACCGATCCAATGGAGATGATAGATGAAGGTTTAAGCTCAAGAATTAATGGATTCCAATGAAGAATCAATTAATTCAATGGATGAAGAGCTTTGGTGAGGGTTTTGGAAATGATGAAATTGAGAGAGAATTGAGAGAGACTTCTAAATTTGAAAATGAGAATTATGAGAGCTAGATTGCTTTGGTTTGGAGTAAATCACTTAAGTACTCTCTTGGTTTGGATCCAAAGCAAGGTTTGGAGAGTGGTTTGGAAAATTTGGAGTAGAATTAGGAGTGGGATTTTGGAGGGAGTTGAATTAATTTGAAAACTAATCCAAATTTCAAAAATGGTTCTAGATCCTTCCCAAGTGTAAAAATGCATTTCCAAATGATCAAAAATGGACCCCAAATGGCTCTGCAGTGAAAAATCACGTACAAAGGCAAAAATTACATTGGTTAATCGGTTAACCATATAGGTTAATCGATTAACCCCTTTAAATTTTTGAATCTGGGCTGATTTTTCAATGGTTAATCGATTAACCATATAGGTTAACTGATTAACACCTTCAAAAATTTGAATTTGGCGCCTTTTGGAGGGAAACCTGCCCGTTTGCCTATTTCTTGCCGTTTCGAACCTTGTTAAGCTTCTGGAATGTGTTCTTGAATGCTGTAACCATGAGACTGTTCACGATAGCCTGAACACCACTTTCTTGGCTGAAAATAACCTGCAAAACAAAATAAAATCGGTCGCCCGATCGCTGGGCAAGATGAATGTCGTCTGATACTCGTCGTTTTGATTGCTTGCACTGAGAGTGAATTTTGAGCCACAGGAAAACCTTGATCCCCTGTCAAATGAACAATGCTATGCAATGCAAATGCTAGAAGAAACTGAAGTGAAACATAAACCAGGTTAAGAAAAGGTTGGGCAAATTTTGGGGTGCAACAGTCAGCTGACGAGACAAAGACAGAAAAAGGATGAGCCACAGCAGAGGAGAGACACATGCATATGCAAATGCTAAATGCTAAATGTTATGCAAAAATGCAGAATGCAAATGAAAAGTTTCATGGAACTCAAGCATTTATAAATATTACAGAATACCAAAGAAATTCATTTATTATTTTTTTGATAATGGATTACAGATAATATTCTTAAAAGAGTCCTGACGTAATAGCTAAATAAAAGCTAATAAATTCCTAAGGGAGTCCTTTATTGTGCTTGTTGATTTGTTGTTCTATCTGGACTTTTGTCGAGGATCAACCTTATAAAGAGTAGTCTGATAGAGGAAAATAAATCCTCCATCTCTTGTTGGAAAATTTGTTGTTCACTTAGATCTTTGGGAATAATAAAAGTTCCTTGTCTTTGATCTTCTTCGATCTTCGATATGAGCTTCTAACTTCCCTAGGCCATCCAGTTAGGACTCTTGAAAGAATATTTCAAAATATTTTCCTTTTGTAATCCATATTGGCTATGTAATGTTCATAAATAAACTCGAGATTCCATGAAACTAATGTAACATGATGCTTTATGAATGCACAAACACAGGCAAGCACACAGATAAACAAGGATAAACAAACAGGAAACCAAGGTTTGCAACGAGCATGAAGCAAAGGGTATACCCATTCCCAAGGGGTGTGGACTAAAGGTTGATTGTACCTGCAAAACAAGGTTCTAAAAGAGGTGCCCAAAATCATTAGTCCATCTTTCGGATATTATCAATTTCCCGACTACTCGATGGTTAATAATATTCTCAAGAGAACCTCTTTTGAGTGTCGCATCGCGTAGCAACTAATAAAGGCCAAAGTGGGATTAAAGGTAACTACGGTCCTCAATATCACAGGCTCCAATAAAAAATAGTGAATGTTTTCATGAGTACTCGTTCAACAATGTTGTACCCCAAACTTTGCCCAACCTTTTTCTTAACTTGGTTTATGTTTCATTTCATTTTGTTCTAGCATTTGCATTGCATGGCATATTTCATTTAACAGGGGATAAAGAGGTTGTGTATAGCAAGAGAAGTCTTCTCAGAGTGTTGAGCCTAAACAAGGGGTGTTACTCAAGTTTGAATGATCATCATGTGAAGGCAAAGTATCTACCAACACAAGCGTGCCTCTGGTTTTTGATGATGACAACTTGCTAAGAGATATCCTTCTTTCGTTTAAATCATTCACGCTACTTATGATTCAATTTTTACAATGACGTAATGCACAAAAAGCTGTAGAAATTTATGTTTTTGCAGATTTTTGAACCATGAGCCGACCATACCGTCAGCACACAGTTTCATTCAGTTCACACGGGTCAGCGCATGAAGGTCATGCGTCGACCGTTAACTTGGCGCATGCAGGTTTAAGAATCAGACGGCTCAGCGCATGAAGATCATGCGTCGACCACTGACTCGGCGCATGACAGTTTGAGTGTCACACGGCTCAGCGCACGCCGACCCTATGGTCGACCGTTCGCGCGCAGAAACAGAAATTCTGCTATGTTTCATTGATCTGTCAACTGTCTGTTTTGTATATTACTATAAATAGCTGTCTTTTCAATTTTAACAACTAACATTTTTGAAAGCATTGTGAGAAAGTGTTCAGGTCAAGAAACGTGAAAGAGGTGCATCAGTGTTCTTCATCTTCATCGTTCAATCAACTCACAAATCCTCAAATTACAGATAATCAATTTTTTTGCTGCGGTTTGTGGTTTGCTCGACGGTGATAAGGTTCGAACGCGTGATTGAAGATCCGGTTCGAGTGGAAGCTGGTGCAGGTGTTTCTTGGGAGAAAACCTTTGAGGTTTTACCTATCAAGACTACAGGTTTTGAAGGCTTTTGTTACGGAATCGTCGGTTCAACAATCAAGCGAGTGCGAAGGTGATTGATTAGCGGAAGGTTGATCAATCTAGTAGCTAGGGCGTTGAAAGGTTGAAGACGTTCCGGGTTCAATTTGGGTGTGTCTAAGATCAGCCGTGCCGAAGGTTTGATCAACGGAAGAGTTGTCAATAAGGTGGCTGCAATCGGAGGTCATTCACATCAAATTGGAGGACTTGATTCATCTTGAATCAAGGGGCAAGAAGTGGTAGAAATTATCAGCAACATTAAGATTGTTTGTATCAATTGTCTATCGATTCTTGTGTATAACTGTTCTACCAAACAGGTGATATCTATTCAATACATATCTCAATTCTCATTGTAGAATTGAGGGCAGACGTACCCCAACGCGAGGACGACTGGGGGAACTGCCTCATCAAATCTTGTGTTCCTTTATTTTCTGCATTTTCAATTACAGCTTAAAATTAAGTGATTCTAGAATAAGTGATTTTGTCAAATTGTAGTATTGATTGAGTGAGTTGGTGAAACACTGTTTTTTAACTACTAAGTACAATAGAAATACTGTACTAAGGCTTTTTCAATCACTCATTCAACACAAATATCATTTAAGGTATTTGTGCACACCAACTGTTCGACAAAAGTGCTGAACTAAAATTGCCTTAATTTTGCTGCTAGTTTTGGTGTAATTTTTGATCATTGGAATAAGGAAATAGTACGAGTGAATCACATCTGAGTTTTGCATAAAAGTGTGTAGTGATTTACTATCCGTTATCGTCTTAAATTCATCTGCTTGACGCATATCCGGCTCTCCAATAGTTGTTCGTTTTAGACTATATTTTCCAAGGCCGCTTCCGCATTTGAAAACAATTTTGAAAACCAATTTTATTGGTAGCGCCACTCAAATTTTTAAAAGGGATCTATTCAACCCCCCCTTCTAGATCCGTGCCTTAGTCTAACAAGTGGTATCAAGAGCTCCGGTTCTCCGGTGCTTCAAATACAACATTGATAGAATAATGGCTAACGAACCAAAAGGGGCGTACAATAGAGCTCCCGTTTTTAACGGTGAAAATTATAGCTATTGGAAAGACTGTATGCGGGTGCACATTAATTCCATAGATAGAAAGATATGGAACGTTATTCTCAATGGTCCGATTGAAATAACCATGACAAATGAGAATAACGAAGTTGTGCCAAAGCCCGAAGCACAATGGACCGACGACGATGAGCGAAAGTATAATTACGATTGGAAAGCTAAGAACATTCTAATCTCCTCATTAGGTGTAGATGAATACTACCGTGTATCCCATTGCCCTACGGCTAAGACTATGTGGGATGCACTACAAATTGCCCATGAGGGGACAAACGATGTTAAGTTGGCTCGAATCAACACTCTTATACAAGAGTTTGATCTCTTTTTCATGGAGCAAGGGGAAACCATTGCTGACATGCAAAAGAGATTTACTCATCTCATAAACAGATTACATTCACTAGGAAGACCTATTTCCAATGATCTTGCTACTAATAAAGTTTTGAGATGTCTTAGCAGGGAATGGCAGCCGAAAGTGACCGCCATCAAAGAGGCAAATGATCTTACGGTATTAGACCTGACTACATTGTTTGGCAAACTACAAGAGCATGAACAGGTACTCTTGAGTCTTGACCAACATGAAAGGAAAGAAAAGAAGGACAAAGTAAAGATGAGTGAAAAGAAGTCCATAGCTCTTAAGGCTTCTTCCTCGAAGTCTAAAGCAAAAGAGCAAAGTGATTATTCTTCAAGCGACGAAGAAGAAGAAGACATAAATGAGGACATGGGGCTGTTCGTTAAACGGTATAACCGGTACGTGAGAAAGAACGGCATCCAACATTCGGAGAAGAACCTGGTAAATTTCCGAAGGCAATCAAGGTTCTCCAAAGATGACAATCAAAAAGGCAAAAAGACTAGAGGAACGTGCTATAAATGTGGAAAGCCCGGTCACTACAAACCGGACTGTCCAATGAACAACAAGGGAAAAGAAAAGGAACAATCGAAGTCACATAAGAGAGCATCAAAGCCTAGGAGGGCGTACATCGCGTGGGAAAGCGACAGTGATTCTTCCTCCTCTAATGAAAGCTCTAGTGATGAAGAAGAGTCCGTGAATCTATGTCTCTCCGCAAATCAGAAAAAGAAAAAGAAACAGGTACGTCACTCTAGATATAATATGTCATCTAATATGTCTCATTCCGAATTACAAACCGCATTCGATGTTTTACACAAGGAAGCAACTGAAGCCTTTAAGAAACTTGCTTCTAATAGAAGAATTTTTACATATTTAGAGCACAAAGTCTTAGAGTCCGAAAAGAAATTAGAGGACCTTAAGGCTTCCATTGTGAAAGATAATGAATCGGATTGTAAGGACAATAGTAATCCTTTCAACTTTGGTTGTGATACTTGTCATATTTGGCAAGGTGAGGTTAGAAACCTTAAGGCCAAATTAGACAAGGCACTTGAACCTAAAATTACATTTGCAATCGATAAAAAGGATTTTAGAAAAAGTATGATAAACCCATATCAAAAATATGCATATGTAATTAGGGATCAAGCAAGTGAAAGTGATTCTAATGTCGACTTTGTATGCTTTTACTGTTGCAAGAAAGGCCACTCCATTGGTAAATGTCGATTTAGGAGATTTCTTGTTCCTAAAGGCATCTACCAATGGTTGCCCAAACGCAACCGTCTTGTCGCTAACCTATTAGGACCCAATATGCCATTGGGTACCTCCCTTTTCTAAGTTATATTTTGACAGGTGAAATGTGTCGAGTCCACCGAGAGAAGATGGGTTCTTGATAGTGGGTGCTCAAGGCACATGTCTGGAGACATATCCTTATTCATAGACTTCGTGGCTAAGAAGAAAGGGTATGTAACATACGGTGATAACAACCGCGGAGCGATACTAGGTAAAGGTAGTATAGGTAATCCCTCCTCTACTACAATTTCCGATGTGTTGCTTGTCGAAAACCTTAAACATAATCTCCTTAGCATTAGCCAATTATGCGACAAAGGTTACAATGTTTCCTTTTCAAAAGATTGCTGCAAAATTGTGCATGAAAGTGATAAGAAGAATGTGTTTATTGGTTTTAGAGTAAACAATGTGTATATGCTTGACTTGAATGTGGTATCCCCAACAAGCGATCAATGTCTCATATCTATGAGTGAAGACTCATGGCTATGGCATAGGCGCTTAGCGCATGTCAACTTTGACTTACTCAATAAGATTGTCTCAAAAGATCTAGTACTAGGACTTCCCAAAATTAAGTTCACCAAGGATCACCTTTGTGATGCTTGTCAAAAAGGAAAACAAACGAGGATCTCCTTTAAATCCAAAAAGATTATTTCAACAACGAGACCTCTTGAACTACGTCATATGGACTTGTTTGGGCCGTCTAGGATCAAAAGTCTAGGAGGAAACTATTACGGATTCGTAATAGTGGACGACTTTTCTAGGTTCTGTTGGACCATCTTCTTAGTGAGTAAAAGTGACACGTTTGCCGCTTTTGAGAGATTTGCCAAGCTCTCCCAAAATAAGTTAAATACAAACATTGTGTCAATAAGAAGTGACCACGGAGGTGAATTTGAAAATCATTTATTTGAAGAATATTGCGGTAACCATGGCATCGATCATAACTTCTCGGCTCCACGAACTCCTCAACAAAATGGGGTTGTGGAGCGTAAAAACAGAATTTTAGAAGAATTGGGAAGAACAATGATTAATGATAGTGGTTTACCAAAATACTTTTGGGCCGACGCCATTAGTACGGCATGTTATGTTTTGAATAGGGTACTCATCCGCCCCATTCTAAACAAAACTCCGTATGAACTTTTAAAAGGGCGAAAGCCTAATGTTTCTCACCTTCATGTTTTTGGATGCAAGTGCTTTGTATTAAACAATGGAAAGGAAAACTTGGGCAAGTTTGATTCAAAAGCCGATGAAGGCATTTTTCTAGGGTACTCGCAATCAAGTAAAGCATATAGGATTTATAATAAAAGATTACTAGCTGTTGAAGAGTCTGTGCACGTTACGTTTGATGAGTCCTATCCGAGAAATGTCGGAAAGGATAGTGTTGTTCATGGTGCAGGTACATCCACAGAAGACATACTCAAAGGTGGCGAAACGGGGATTGATCAACCCGATAGAGTCAAAATTGAGGAGGATAAGGATGCACACCATGAGGTAACTGAGGAAGCTCATCCGCCTACAAACGATGATCTCCCTCAAGCTTGGAAGTCGTGTAAAGATCATCCAATTGACAATATTCTCGGAGACATCACAAAGGGAGTCACCACTCGATCTAAGCTAAGTAACTTTTGTTATCACTTCGCTTTCGTTTCACAAATAGAGCCTAAAAACCCCAAAGAGGCCCTACTCGATGAGCACTGGTTTTTATCGATGCAAGAGGAACTAAATCAGTTTAAAAGAAACGAGGTATGGGACCTTGTCCCTCCTCCGCGAGGCCATCGAGTAATCGGCACCCGATGGGTGTTTAGGAACAAGTTGGACGAAAACGGGGTAATAACCCGTAATAAAGCGAGATTGGTCGCTCAAGGGTATAACCAAGAGGAAGGCATCGACTATGAGGAAACTTATGCGCCGGTTGCCCGACTCGAGGCTATACGCCTTTTACTCGCCTTTGCATGTGCAAAGGATTTTAAGTTATTTCAAATGGATGTTAAAAGTGCGTTCCTTAACGGTCACATAAATGAAGAAGTATATGTGTCTCAACCTCCCGGTTTTGAATCTCATGAATACCCTGAACATGTTTACAAGTTAAAAAGAGCTTTATATGGTCTCAAACAAGCTCCTAGAGCTTGGTATGAGCGACTAAGTAAGTTTTTACTTAATCAGGGGTACTCACGAGGAAAGGTTGACACTACACTCTTCATTAAACGTCAAGGAAAGCACTTGATTTTGGTGCAAATCTATGTTGACGATATTATATTTGGATCCACTAACATGAATCTCGTGAGAGAGTTTTCTGACCTCATGCAGGGCGAATTCGAGATGAGTATGATGGGGGAGCTCACATACTTCCTCGGCCTGCAAATTAAACAACTCCAAGAAGGGACATTCGTGAGCCAAACAAAATATTGTTTGGACTTGATCAAGAGATTTGACATGGCAAAATCCAAGGCCATAGACACCCCAATGCCTACATGCGTAAATTTGGATAAAGATGAAAATGGCAAGGACGTAGAGGTAAAACGATATAGAGGTATGATTGGTTCACTTCTCTATCTTACTGCGTCACGTCCTGATATTATGTTTAGTGTGTGCATGTGTGCACGATACCAATCATGTCCCAAAGAATCCCACCTAAAAGCTGTTAAACGAATTCTTCGATACCTGTCAGGTACCCCGAAGTATGGATTGTGGTATTCTAAGGGTAGTGATTGCTCGTTGGTAGGTTACTCCGATTCCGACTTTGCCGGGTGCAAATCGGATAGGAAAAGCACTAGTGGTACATGTCATTTGTTTTCAAACTCCTTGGTTAGTTGGCATAGCAAGAAACAAGTTTCAGTTGCTTTATCAACGGCCGAGGCGGAATACGTTGCCGCTGGTAGTTGTTGTGCTCAAATTCTGTGGATTAAGCAACAACTACTAGATTTCAATCTTAAACTTGAACGTATTCCTATCCTATGTGACAACACTAGCGCTATTAACCTTACCAAAAATCCCGTATTACACTCTCGCACTAAACATATAGAAATTCGACACCATTTTCTTAGGGACCATGTTGAGAAAGGTGATGTTGTATTTGAACACGTTGACACTAAAAACCAACTAGCGGACATTTTCACAAAGCCGCTAGCAACGGAACCTTTCTTTCATATCCGCCGAGAACTTGGCATCCTCGACATTTCGGAACGGGAATAATATTTGCTGATGTTATCTTATTTCATTCAAATAATCATGCTGTTGTACTTCTAACAATTTGATATTCGTGTAAGTATAAGTATGTTGTGTATCAAGCAAATCAGGCATCAAGGTGATATTGTTCTTTCTCTCTCTCTTTGTTTGATAATCCTGTTGATCTCAAATCATATCGCTTATACTACGCTAAATTTGTATGACATCTACTGCATATGTATATAGATATTTTTTTTTCTTATATGTCATGACATCATTTTTGCATAGCATGTACCTCTGAATATGGTAAAATACAAAAATCTGCTGTTTGTTGCATATTGAGTCGACCATAACAGGGCAGCGGTCGGCGCACCCTGTTAACTTTTGTATCTGGTGAAAAATCTTGAAGGTTATGAGTATAACAAAGCACTGAATAATATGCTCAAGAGGCCTTATCCGGAGCACATTGTAAACAGTGCGGCTTTTCCGAGGTCCGTCACATCCGGAAAACTCAGATCATCTCCAAGGATCCTTCAATGGATTGTGGCGCGCATTCTGCGGCCTAAACAAGGTGGTTTGTCAAGAGTCGAACAAGCTGAAGTGCATCTCATTCATATACTAGGTCACGGCATTAAAATTAACTGGCCGTACTATATTACAAGCCGGATGTATGAACTAAGAGACTCCAAGCGAGGCACCGCGCTCGCCTATGGCTCATTCATTCAGGAAGCTTTAAACTCTGCAGGTATCAATTACCCGTCTTTTCCGTATACTCCAATTTCTTCCGATAAAGAGTTCAGTTCAAAGGTCTCTGCTATGATGGGATATGTGTGGGATCAGTCGCTCAAAAAGTACAGATTTTATCGGCGCTCAACCATGGCTGCAGCTGCCTCCTCGAGTGAAGAAAGTGCTGATGAGTCAGAGGGTGGAGAAGATGAAGAAGCAGAAGGAAGCTCAAGTAAAGATGAAGACAATCAAGGTGACAATGCAGGAGAGGCACAAGAAACCGCTGATGAGACTCAGCTGGACCACGATATTAATGAAGGTCATCAACCATACGTGCCTTCTGAAAACTATCAACAAACATATCAAGATGACAATCAACACAATAACTGGTCTGCCTACTCAAACCAACAGGAAAATGAGGATGAGGAGAATAACCAAGGCTGGGGTGAATGGCAATACACCGGGTGGACCACCCTTGGCAAATTCTATCAGCCGTATCAACCAAGCACTGCAGACCCACCGTCTCCTCAACAACCGTCAAACAATTCGGAGATTTTAGAAATGATGCAGTCGATGCAGTTGGAACAGCGAAATTTTATGACCAATATGCAGGAACAACAGCAAAAATTCATGAGGGATCAAAATGAAAGAATGGCACAAATTCGTTCTGAACTGCATAACCAAAATGAACGGATCAGTGGAATGTCGACTCAGCTGGACGCTCGATTCGAGACTCTAACTCACTGTCATCAAGCTGAAGAGCGCGCCATTGTCGACAGTCTTGACTTTTTGAATAACATCACAGAAGAATTTACTGATCTAGCTCATCCCCAACGCCATCCTCATTACTATGACAGGCGTGGTCGTGGTCGCGGACGTGGACGGGGCTATTAGCATGCGCTCATATGTCATTTGTTGTTTCCTGTTTTGGCTTGCATTCATTTTGTTTGTTGTGTTTTGCTTTTCTGCCCAAACTCACTATGATTGTTGCTTACTTCTATGTTGCTATCATGACATTTTTGTGGTTCTGTAATCTATTAACTGTTATCTCCATCGTATGTATAACTGTTGTTTACTTCTCATCTGTTGGTATCTCATTTATGCATGATTCAATGTGTTGTTATTGTGTCACGAGTTTACCTCTTTTTGATGTTGTCAAAGGGGGAGAACCGAGCAGTAGATAGACGATGATTACGACCGCTATAATTGTAAAAGAAAGGGGGAGCATACCTATACCTATCACGTGTTGCGTAACAGTAGGTTGCCATCATCAAAAAGGGGGAGAATGTGAAGGCAAAGTATCTACCAACACAAGCGTGCCTCTGGTTTTTGATGATGACAACTTGCTAAGAGATATCCTTCTTTCGTTTAAATCATTCACGCTACTTATGATTCAATTTTTACAATGACGTAATGCACAAAAAGCTGTAGAAATTTATGTTTTTGCAGATTTTTGAACCATGAGCCGACCATACCGTCAGCACACAGTTTCATTCAGTTCACACGGGTCAGCGCATGAAGGTCATGCGTCGACCGTTAACTTGGCGCATGCAGGTTTAAGAATCAGACGGCTCAGCGCATGAAGATCATGCGTCGACCACTGACTCGGCGCATGACAGTTTGAGTGTCACACGGCTCAGCGCACGCCGACCCTATGGTCGACCGTTCGCGCGCAGAAACAGAAATTCTGCTATGTTTCATTGATCTGTCAACTGTCTGTTTTGTATATTACTATAAATAGCTGTCTTTTCAATTTTAACAACTAACATTTTTGAAAGCATTGTGAGAAAGTGTTCAGGTCAAGAAACGTGAAAGAGGTGCATCAGTGTTCTTCATCTTCATCGTTCAATCAACTCACAAATCCTCAAATTACAGATAATCAATTTTTTTGCTGCGGTTTGTGGTTTGCTCGACGGTGATAAGGTTCGAACGCGTGATTGAAGATCCGGTTCGAGTGGAAGCTGGTGCAGGTGTTTCTTGGGAGAAAACCTTTGAGGTTTTACCTATCAAGACTACAGGTTTTGAAGGCTTTTGTTACGGAATCGTCGGTTCAACAATCAAGCGAGTGCGAAGGTGATTGATTAGCGGAAGGTTGATCAATCTAGTAGCTAGGGCGTTGAAAGGTTGAAGACGTTCCGGGTTCAATTTGGGTGTGTCTAAGATCAGCCGTGCCGAAGGTTTGATCAACGGAAGAGTTGTCAATAAGGTGGCTGCAATCGGAGGTCATTCACATCAAATTGGAGGACTTGATTCATCTTGAATCAAGGGGCAAGAAGTGGTAGAAATTATCAGCAACATTAAGATTGTTTGTATCAATTGTCTATCGATTCTTGTGTATAACTGTTCTACCAAACAGGTGATATCTATTCAATACATATCTCAATTCTCATTGTAGAATTGAGGGCAGACGTACCCCAACGCGAGGACGACTGGGGGAACTGCCTCATCAAATCTTGTGTTCCTTTATTTTCTGCATTTTCAATTACAGCTTAAAATTAAGTGATTCTAGAATAAGTGATTTTGTCAAATTGTAGTATTGATTGAGTGAGTTGGTGAAACACTGTTTTTTAACTACTAAGTACAATAGAAATACTGTACTAAGGCTTTTTCAATCACTCATTCAACACAAATATCATTTAAGGTATTTGTGCACACCAACTGTTCGACAAAAGTGCTGAACTAAAATTGCCTTAATTTTGCTGCTAGTTTTGGTGTAATTTTTGATCATTGGAATAAGGAAATAGTACGAGTGAATCACATCTGAGTTTTGCATAAAAGTGTGTAGTGATTTACTATCCGTTATCGTCTTAAATTCATCTGCTTGACGCATATCCGGCTCTCCAATAGTTGTTCGTTTTAGACTATATTTTCCAAGGCCGCTTCCGCATTTGAAAACAATTTTGAAAACCAATTTTATTGGTAGCGCCACTCAAATTTTTAAAAGGGATCTATTCAACCCCCCCTTCTAGATCCGTGCCTTAGTCTAACACATCAGGTCATCTAGAAGTGGTCAATGGTCTGGTGAAAGGATGGATGGATGTATGTGGGTCAGCTCCTAACTTGGAAGCCAACTAAAGAGCACCAGAGGATTGTGAATGCATGATTATGGATATAAGATGTTGAGATAGCTCGTTGAGTGCTTTGAAAGCCATTTGGAGCTTATTCAAGTTATTGTGTGAGTTGGAAAAAGCCACAGTCAAGAATGTTGCATCTAGGGTTTTCATCTGGTAAATCCTCAGTTAACTGTGAAATTGAAGGAGGCTACAACTCAATTCCAAGTCTCTATGGTCATGGGATTTTGTGTTGAGATGCCTAATATATCATTCCAAGATCAATTCATCAAGGATCAAGAGTGTGAGAAGTTACTAAGTTAGGGTTCTCAGGGTAAAATTCCTTGTTTAGTGCCTAACTTCAAGACCACCTATCTCAAGATACAAGACTCATATCAACTTTTGACCAACATGGAACTTGTAGAGCATGTTCTTAGATTTCTTTTGAGTACTAGAAGTCCTTGATTGGATTTATAGAACTCAAGTTATGATGCAGACAAGTTACAGGTGATCAGATGAATGTGATTTTGGTCAACAAAAGTCAACCAACTTCCAAGCCATTTTTGACTTAGAAGGATGTTTCTCCTCAACTTTTGGCCAACATGAAAGATCTAGAGAATGGTCTTATATTTCCAAAGAGTACTAGAAGTCTTTCATCTGATTTGTAGAACTCAAGTTATGAGGCTTGCAAGTCAGGGGTATTTTGGGAAAGTAAGATTATAGGTCATAAAATTATAGGTCCATTTCACCAACTTGCACACTTCAAATGAAAATCTTTTCAACATGAAACTTGCTCAAAATAGGGCCATTTGCATTACCAAATCATCTCTTGTCATGGTTGGATCTTGGATTGAAGAATTGGTGTTTAAATTTTTCATAAAGAAGGCTTAAAATGAGAAAATGGGAATTAATTCATTTGGAACTTTTTCAAGGCAAATTTATGAATATTTGTGCAAATGATGTTCTAAATACAATGCCAATTTTACATTTGCAATTTGAGGTCATTTGGTTGGTCACTTCCATGGTTTCTTCACCATGAAGTAACAAGTGTAAAATCCACCATAGAATCAAAACAAGGCTCAATTGTTGGCCCTTTGATCAACTCAGGCCATGTGCAATTGATTTGGAACAAAATTGAGGCTAGTGCAGTGGAGAAAACACGAGTATGGCAAGTGAAAAAGTGAGGAAAATTGAATTGGCAATTGGGCTTTAGGGCATGAATTAAAGCTCCATTCTCATCTGAACCCAACACATAAAAGGTTAGCAAGCTTCCCAAACCCTCTGAGCTCGAATTGGTGGTGGAATTGCAGAAATAGAAACTTGAAAAAAGCAAGAGAAAAGTGAGATTCGGTTTTGGAGTTTTGTCCATTATCAAGTGAAATTGAGCATACTAAAAGCTTCCTTCAAGTGTTTGGAACGTTTCTGGGTGGTTTGCTTGAAGGTTCAGCCAAAGACAAGACCCAGTGGAGGTTCTCCACTAGGTAATTTTGAAATCACCATATCTCTCTATTTAAGCCACGATTCTGTGCCATTCTTGCATATTTGAGACATAGGAATCATGTAAACCATTAATATGTAAAATGAACTGGCATTTGAGTTGATTTCTGTTTGGAGCACAAAACTGGTTGTTTGCATTTTGGCTTGTTTTTGAGTTTTTAGAGCAAAATGATTATGGATTTGAACTTTACATGAAGTGTAGTTGGATTCTGGACACTTTGGTTGGTTGATTTTGAGTTTTACAGTTTTTGCACATTTTACATTAGTCTTCGATTTGCTTTGTATGTTGCTCAAACATGAAAACCAAAGTTGGATTTGAGTTCCTCGTGATGAGAGGATGAATTTGGACTATTAGTTTGTTAATTTTGGTGGAGTTTTGATGCGTGTGTTTTCTTGGAACTGTTCATGGTGGTTCTGTGGCCGGAGAAGATGACCGGAAAGGATCTCTGGCCACCGTCTGGTTCCATTGGATTTTGTTGACTTCTCCTTTGAGAAGATGACCTCCACGCCGTTGGATTGGTTTACTTTTCTATTGGACATTCTTGATTAAGACACAGCGTGCACCTCGTTTGACCATGTTTCACATAATCACGTTTAAATCCTCATTAATGCGCTGTCATGTTTTTGGCCACGTGATGTGCATACTAGCTGATCAGACAGCTCTCATTGCGTTCCACGCTGGTCCTTTTGTTGACCAGCCCTATTGGATTTGTTTGGAAACCCTGATTTGGTTTGGGCGCCTTGGGCCTCAGATGCTATTTGCGCCCCCCTCTTGGCCCAATCTCTTGTTTTAACTGGTTTATTTTACTATTTGCACCGTTTGTTTATTTATTTTATTTTCATTTTCATTTTATTTTTGTTTATTATCTGTTTGCATTTAAATCATTTTTAATTACTTCCAATTATCCAAAAAAATCATAAAAATACTTTTTAGACACTTTGAGGTGTCTTTTAATTTTAGAAAAATATTATTTTATTTTTTGATGTATTTTTCAATTAAAATTGGATTTAAATATTGGAGGTGTATTAATTGATTTAAATTGTGACATTGTGTGATCTTTTATTTGTTTATCTCTTCTCCTTTGGGTCCAATGAATGAAAATTGATCCTCATACACATGATGAGTTGAACAATTTTTTAGGACCATTTTACCCCTGGTTGGTTGACTTTAGGGTTGACTTTGGTGGCTTTTCTTTTGACCCTCGATTCTCCCACTTCAAAGTGGTACATCTTGAATTTAATTTTCTTTTGATGGTGCTTTGAGGGGATATTGGCCTTGTGCTTTTGGCTTCTGTTTGCCAACTTGCTTAGCTTTCTTGTCCATCTTATTTGTTAATTTTTGAACCATTTTCCTATTTTTGAGGTAACTTGCAAGTCAAGTTACCTCCAAGGGAGGTTCACACATGTACCTTGACCTAGTTTGACTTGGATATGACATTTTTGGATCCTTTGAACTCTCAATGCCTTTTTTTTCATGTTGCTAACATGTTAAGGATGATGTTTGTTCAATTTTAGGTCATGATATTGTTTCTTCCTTGTTCATTTGTGTGTTTCCTTTTAAGTTTTCAACTTGAACTTCTATGTGATATTTGCTTGCACTCTTTGTGCTTTTGCTTGCTTTTCCTTTTGAATTGAATTGCTTTTGCTTTTGAGCTTTCTTATCTTCATCTCCTTTCTGTCCAATGACTTCGGAACCTCATTTAAGGTATCTTAGTCCCTCCTGAGGAGGTACTTGAAGTATACCTAAGATGATGGATCCTTGAGGACTCTTTTGTGTTTCCTTTGCATTTGGTTTGCGATTCTCATGGTTGAGTACCTATTATGAGGTCCTTTCTGCCCTCATTTGGTCTCCCATCCTCACTTGGCTTTGGGTTTTTCTTTACCTTTCATTTTGGTTTAGTTTTGTTGATGTGGTTGATGTTGTTTGACTTAGGTCATCTCATCCCACTTTTGGTGCATCTTTGTGTGGGTTGTTCTTGTTTAGTTGATTTCTTCTTGTTCTCCTCTTCTTATTCTCTTTTATTGCATTTTCATATGCATTCTTGGTTGAGATGAGCTTATGGAGGCTACTTCCCCATACTATTTTCCTCCCACTTTCATTCTATTTGTGCATTTTATGTTTGCATTTTCATTTGCATATGCTTTCTTCTTCTTCTTCTTCTTTTGTTCTTCTTTGCCATGCTCCCCATAAGCTCTCTAACCTCTTGAGGTTATGATAGACATTAGGTGCCTAACCATGCATGATAATATTAGGTAGTTCCCTTTTGAATCCCAACTCTAAGTTCACTTTGCATGATAACGTTTAGGATTGATTAGTCTCCCATTAGTGTTCTTTCTTCTCTTCTCATCTTCAAACATTCATAAAACACTTAATAAAGAATGACAAGTGTTGTACGCTACAAGCCTTAAGCTATTTGGGAAATGATGATTGGGTGTTTGCCTCTCAATTGTCTAGAATGTTAGTATATGTCCTTTGGACGATATACGATGCATTCGCTCCTAAGTCATAGTCTTTAGTGCAACATGAGTTACAAATCAAGTTCAAAACATTTCTTCTCTAAAAAACACAAAAACACTTCAAACCTTTTTCATCCTTCGGGATTCTAATTAGGAAAAATTTTTCAGATAAAAGAGTGTCGTTAACTCTTAGTTCTACCGCAAACGGTAACGCCTAAGTCTCCAATGGTCGAGCTGCATACACCAACTGCTAGAACTATTCGTTAACCCTACTCGGGCCTAAAAACTTTTGAACCAACCTGTGGTCCTTTTAGCCTGAACTACGTTTGCTCTGATCTTTCATACCAGATGAAAGCACGTAGGCACAAGACGCGACATCTTGACGGGCAACCTTCCCCCTTTTTTTAGCCGTAGTTAGTCGAACTACGTTGACTCTGACTTTCCCATTGCACGAGGGAGTATGTAGGCACAGAGCGGCGATGCTCTGTCGAGTCAGCCCTTTTTCTTTTTTTTTGTCCCTAAGCCTTTAGCTAGATAGTTTCAACACACCCTTTTAGATAGACAACAATGCGTGGATCCTGTCGAGTACGACGGACGTAAGGGGTGCTAATACCTTCCCCTTGCGTAACCGACTCCCGAATCCAGACATGGTTACGATGACCTTGTCTTTCCCTTTTCCGTCAGGTTTTTCCGATCGTTTCCTTTCCCTCTCTTTGGGATAAATAACGAAAGTGGCGACTCTTCTGTTTTTTCCGCCGGTTGTTTTTCGCAGTAGCGACAGCTGGCGACTCTGCTGGGGACTCTGGTTCCCTATGCGAGTTAATCCTAGCACTTGTCTGTTTATCTTTGGGTGTTGTATATATATGCTTTATTTATCTTTCTCGCATTTATTTTTAGCATCATATATCATTACTGTTGTGCTGTGGGGGGGAAAGTTCCACTGAGTGATAAGTCGGACCTGGGCTTGAGTACAAACCTAGTATTAGAAGCGAAAAGTAGTGGTGAACCTGTATGTTAGGCATGCACTAGTTCCCACGAAATTTGCACTCAGACAAGATTCTCTTTGATGATTTTATTTCCAGCCCAGTGGGCCGTTGAGAGGATTTCAGATTTGAGGGTTGTCGACTCTGGGGACCGATCATTTGTGATTCAGCTAAGTGAGGCCTCTTCGCGAGATGATGATGCCAAACCAGAAATGGTAAATGTATCATCATTTTTCGAAAGTCTGTGACGCTGATGAACGCATAGGATGTCGAAACTTGTCCGTAGATAGGTCCATACCTGTGAGAGGGATTGGGTTGTGCAGGAAACCTTGGCTTTCAAAATACCCGGTTCTTTATAGTGTGAATCTGTTTATCAGCGGGTCCTATTGCCGGTACTTTGTTCTTGCTAAGGCGAAGCGCTGGTTCTTCTCGACCAACAACACAACAGTCTTGGTCCCTTGTTTGCATTTGCATTTGCATTTTCATTTGCATTTCATTAACATGTGTCTATATTGCAGGTGTATATTTCCTCTTTGATTCTGGTGATCTTGTTCTATTATTGCTGACATGGAGCCCTTGAAGAGGACCCTGGCCTACAAGTTTCCTACACCTGATATTAGAACTCTGCGAAGTTTTATTTCTTTAGCTAACAAGAAGGTTATGGAAGACTTTAGACAGTCTTATAGGAGGCTTTTGAGTGTTGTTTGCAAACCTTCTTTGGATGAATTGAATGGCCTTCAAACATTGCTGCAATTCTATGATCCTCAGCTGCGAGGCTTCACCTTTCAGAGTTTTGTGTTGGCACCAACATTGGAGGAGTTTTCTGCACTGCTAGGAGTGCCCATCCTGAACCAGATACCATTCTATCATATTGATGGAGAGCCGGATCTAGCTGAACTTGCTAAAGCTTTACATTAGGATGCCTTTAAGTTGAAAGGGAAGTTAGCTAGTAGGGATGGAATGTTTGGGTTTCCATTACCTTTTCTTGTGGATAAGGCTCGACAGTTTGCTATGAAAGGTTGTTGGGTGGTATTCAGTTCTATTTTGGCCCTATGTGTTTATGGCATTCTTTTATTCCCGAATATCCCAGATTTTGTAGATGTGGATGCATTCCATATCTTTGCTTTGAAGAATACCATAACCACGATGTTGGGTGATGTTTATCATTCCTTACATTATAAGAACGAGAACAGGAGAGGGAAAAGTGCATCTTGCTGTGCACCTTTACTCTATATATGGTTCATGAGCCACCTTCCCAAGACTGGTCCGTTCTCTGATACTGCAGGTACATCAGAATGGTCCGAGCGCTTGATGAGATTGTCTATCGAAGACATTATTTGGTTTGATAGAGATATATTGGGCATTAAGATTATCTATAGTTGTGGAAGCTTTCCTAACGTCCCACTGGTCGGAAGGAAGGGTTGCATAAACTATAACCCGTCCATTGCTATCAGACAATTTGGGTATGCACTGAGAGGTCCTCCGAAGGATGAAGAGATACAGGAATCTCTATATCTCACTAGTTTGTTGGATGGGGATACCTTAGCTAGAGTTGAACATTCCTGGAGTAATGTCCATAGGAGAGGAAATGTCGCCTTGGGAAAGAGAAATAGTCAAGCATACGACCCCTATTTGGTTTGGATTCAGAGTAGAGCCAAGGAGCTAATGATGCCATATCTGTCTGCTAAGCCTGTGCATCCTCCTGAGATTGCAAAGCCTACTACAATAGACATTCAGAAGTATAACCAGGTTTTGTCTGAGAAGGAAGAGCTGAGAAGAGCAAATGAAGAATTGGAGAAAGAGATCATCGAGCTCCGAAGCGAGAAGATTGATGTCGTCAATTCCTTCAAGAGACAAACCGAGCTTGTGAACAAATTGGGTACGGATCTGACTAAGGAGGCTAGTGACAGAGAGCGCACAGGCCGAGATTTGAATGTCGTCCACAGTGTTCTTGTCACTAAAAAGGAAGAGTTGGATAAGGCTTACATGAGGATCTCCAAGTTTGATTCAATATGGAATGCCATGCTCACTAACAACAAGGAGCACGAAGACAGGTTAAAACTTCAGATCAGCAAGTTGAAAGCGCAGCTCAACACCAAAGATGGGGAGATTGCAACAGAAGCATCACTAAGACGAGACAGTGAGTACAGGTTGAATGAAGCGATCGCGAACTTGAAGGATCTCGGGTTGAGAGCTGACTCCAAGAGACGCAGACTTGAGGCATGTTTCGGGGAAGAAGCTTTAGAGGATCACGTTGATAGCTTACAGCATACTGTTAGCCAGCAGGATTTGCTTATTCAGGGACTACTTGCTAGGCCGAATCATCCTGAGACGCTGAAGTTGTTAGAGGATTTCCGATCATGTCATCCTGCTTGACCTTTTTGTTTATCTCTGTTGTAGCTTTTGTTGCTTATTTGTTGTATTGACCATCGCCAGGCTTGTTGGTTGGGGTCTTTTCCTTATTTGTACTCAGTTGTAGCTTGTACATTGCCTGTTGGCTTTTAATCTATATACGAGGAGTTGGTATTCTATGCTTGTTCGCAGGGTTCTCCATTGTTATGTTTTTCCTGGAAACTAGAATCGAGGGGGAAATGTCCCTGTTGCATAAATACATGTCTGCATTTTAGCATGTTCTCGCATTTGCAGGTGCATCAGAACTGTTAACCTTATCTTGTTTCTTATGCTCCACTAGTGTTTCAGGACTGCAGATCAGATAAATCACCGGTACGGTACCAGAAGAAACCAGAAAAGACTAATGGATCAGATGCAGACAGAAATGCAAGAGATGAGAGATCGGATGGCACAGCTGATGGAGGTCATGCAAGGGGTTGCTAGTGGCCAGGCGCAACTTCAGACTTTAGTGCAACCTCTGATTGCGCGAGTTGATAATGATGGTGTGTTACACGGTGGGATTGCTGCTAACCCTCCCCACATTGAGACTCCCCGAGTTAACACCTCTGTACCTATCCCTAATGCTGGAGGGAATGGTAATGCTGGGAATGGCGGAGGAAATGGTAATGATGGTAATGCTGGAGGGATTGGAAACGTCTTCGGAAACATGGGAAATATTGGTATTGGTGCTGGAGAAGACGAGTATGCTGGTAATAATGATGGTTTTTATGACCATGGAGTTGATTTTGTTGTTCATGGAAATCTGCGTAATCCTCGGTTTAAGGATCAGCAAGCCGATGTTTTCTCAATGAGAGATGTCAGGCCTAAATGTCAGCTGAAGCGAGCAGAAGATTTAAGCTTTTAGAAGACAAGATGAAAAGCTACGAAAACTAGAATTCCATGGGTTTAGATATGGCCAATTTGGGCTTGATTCCTGATTTAAGGGTGCCTCACAAATTCAAAGTGCCTGACTTTGATAAGTACAAAGGCACAACTTGCCCGAGGGTTCACCTGCGCTCGTACTATAGAAAGATGTTCGTGTACTCGGACGATGAAAAACTCTTGATGCACTTCTTCCAGGACATCTAGTCTGGTCCTTCTTTGGAGTGGTACATGGGGCTAGAGCCCACTAACGTCCGCAGCTGGAAATACCTAGCCGAAGCTTTTGTAAGGCACTATCAGTACAATAGTGACCTTGCTCCAAATAGAGTCCAGTTGCATAATCTTTCCCAAAAGAATAATGAATGCTTTAAAGAATACGCCCAGAGGTGGCGAGAGCTTGCTGCTAGAGTGTAGTCTCCCATGGTAGAGTGTGAGCTCATTGACATGTTTGTTGCTACTTTACCGGGGGTGTACTATGAAAAACTGATTAGCAGTATGTCGGGAAGTTTTTCAGACTTGATAATCACCGGTAAAAGGGTGGAAAACGACATCAATCTCGAAAAGATTCAGGCGGGAGAAGTACCATCAGCTGGAGGAGGAGGGAAGAAGGTATTTGGGAACAAGAAGCGTGAAGGTGACGTTAACTCAGTGACAAGTTCTAGAGGAAGAGGAAGGGGTCAGCCACAGAACCAATATCGCCAACAGCAAGTTGCCAATGTTACTATTCATGTACCACAACAACAACAACAAAGGCAGTATCAGCCACAACAACAAAATCAGCAAGGTTATAGGAGGTTTCCTGATAGGGCCAGGCTAAATAGAGTATTTGACACCCCACCGATGCCATACTCTCAGGTGCTTTAGACTTTGTTACAGTTGCAATTGATTCAGAAAAGGACTCTAGCTCCTTTGACAGGTCCTCCCTCACCCAAATATGACGTGAATGCTCGTTGCGAGTTTCACTCGGGGGCGCCTGGTCACTCTATTGATGATTGCAAGGCTTTTAAACACAAGCTGCAAGATCTCATTGACAGCAAAGCAATAAATTTTTCTCATGATGCACCTAACGTTGTGCTGAACCCTATGCCAAACCATGGGCAGGCTAGGGTTGGTGCTATTTTAGTGGAGGAGAATTTAGACTTGATAATGGATGTGAATGAGTTGAAAACACCGTTGAAGTTTGTGAAAGACAAATTGCTGGGAGGGGGTGTATTCCCAGGCTGCAATGAGGATTGTATTGATTATTTAAGTCATCCTGAGGGATGCATTGATTTGAGAAGGTTTATCCAAGGAATGATAGAAGAAGGGACATTGCAGTTTGAACAGACCGCAGAAAAGAAACCTGTTGAGGAAGAAGATGAAGAGAGGGATGAGGTCGCTACGATCTCGATCCCATATAAGAATATAACTATCTCAGCGCCTCCTAGGCCACCAACAATCACTATCACCAAAGCGGGACCTGTGCCATATGAGAGCACCAAAGCTATTCCGTGGAACTACGAAGCTGAGGTGTACTGTAATGGTCAGAAGATAGACTTGAAAAGTTTTCCTGTTGAGTCAGCAGAGAGTGTTATGGGAGCAGGAGCAATCACCTGAAGCGGCAGAGTCTTCTCATCGCCCGAAGTGGTGGCTGAAAAAGCGGATAAAGCGAAAGGTAAGATGGTAATAGAAGAAACTTCCCAGTCTGGCGAGAGGGAATCTTTGGAGAATGATGTGGAGGAAGTCATGAGGCTGATACACAAAAGCGACTACAAGATAGTCGAACACTTACAGCAGACACCTTCCAAAATTTCAATATTATCACTGTTGTTGAGTTCCAAAGCACACAGGAATGCGTTAATGAAAGTGTTGAGTACCGCTTTCGTGCCCCAAGAAATATCAGTGAATTAACTTGAAGGGGTTGTTGGGCATGTAAATGCGGGAAATGGTCTTGGATTTACAGATTTAAACTTAACGCCAAGGGGCAGAAACCACAATTGTGCGCTGCACATTTCTGTTGAATGTAGAGGAGTGGTTATGTCTCATGCCTTGTTGACACAGGGTCATCTTTGAATGTGCTACCAAAGAAGGCCCTAATGAAGTTAGATATGAAGGGGTTGATTTGCACACCAAGTGATTTGGTGGTGCGTGCGTTTGACGAAACCCGAAGATATGTGTTTGGGGAGGTAACTTTGCCTATTCAGGTTGGACTGAAGTCTTTGATTCAGTGTTTTACATCATGGATATTTAGCCGACCTACAGTTGTCTACTAGGTCACCCATGGATTCATTCAGCGGGAGCTGTAACCTCCACGCTGCATCAAAAGCTGAAATACATGGTTGGTGGTAGCGTTGTTACGGTATGCGGGGAGGAGGATATCATGGTCAGCCATTTATCATCTTTTAAGTATGTTGAAGTGGATGGGGAGATCCATGAAACTCTTTTCCAGGCCTTCAAAGCGGTCAAGATTAAAGACAAGTCTCTGGTAGTGAGAAAAGAGCCTGAGGTGGCCATGTCTTCTTTCAAAGAAGTGCAGGCTGTGGTGCAAGCAGGTTCACCCTAAGGCTGGGGACAAGTGATTGATATACCTCAGAAGCAAGACAAGTTCGGTCTGGGGTACCACCCATCTTCTTTACAAAGCACGCCGAAGTTTAAGGGGCCGATCAGGTTTACTAGCGGGGGTGTCTTCTTTGAACAGATTAATGTCATTTCTGATGATGAAGCTGGAGACAGTGACTGTGATATGGATGCTTGGATCAAGCCATGCACTCCGGGACAGCGTCTATGCAACTGGTCCATTGAGGAATTTGTCCAAGTGACCAATGAACAGTAATGCTTTGTTTTTTAATTATTGTACAACCCTATGTTCTACCCGGAGCATAGTGGTTTGTTATTTCAGGGCTTGTTTGTTTATGTTTGAACACTGTTTCATCTATTAATCAAAGGGTGTTTTTCCATTCAAATTTTGAGATCTCTGTTTTTCTTGTTTTTATTTTTAACAATAAAATGGCAATGTGTTTGTTTGCATATCATTTGAAGCACTTAACCATTTTCATTGCAGCACTCACATCATTGCAGATGACACCGATCAAGAATCTTCTATGACTCGCTTCGACTTCGATAACCCGGTATTTCAAGCTGAAGAAGAGATTGATGAGGATGAAGACTTGCCCGAAGAGCTAGCTAGACTTTTGAGACAAGAAGAGAAGATCATTCTGCCTCATGAAGAAGAGATTGAGGTCATCAACTTGGGTTCTGAAGAGGTTGTCAGAAATGTCAGAATAGGGGCTGCATTGCAAGATGACATCAAGCAAAGGCTGATCGAGATGCTTCGAGAGTATAGTGACATCTTTTCTTGGTCCTACGAAGATATGCCCGGGCTTGACACTGACATCGTGGTTCATCGCTTACCACTTCGGGAAGAATGTCCGCCAGTCAAGCAGAAGCTTAGAAGGACGAGACCAGACATGGCTATAAAAATCAAAGAAGAAGTTCAAAAGCAGTTGGACGCTGGATTTTTAGCCGTGACAACTTACCCTCCGTGGGTCGCCAACATCGTGCCGGTACCAAAGAAGGATGGTAAGGTACGGATGTGCGTTGATTATAGAGATTTGAATAAGGCGAGCCCAAAGGATGATTTCTCGCTCCCTCACATTGACGTATTGGTCGACAATACGGCTCAATTCTCGATGTTTTCCTTCATGGATGGCTTCTCCGGTTATAATCAGATAAAAATGGCATCGGAAGACATGGAGAAAACAACATTCATTACACCGTGGGGAACATTTTGCTATAAGGTGATGTTGTTTGGGTTGAAAAATGCAGGGGCAACTTATAAGCGGGCAATGGTGACTTTGTTTCATGAATGATTCATCATGAAATCGAGGTCTATGTTGGTGACATGATTGGGAAGTCCCAAACGGAGGAAGAACATCTGGTCAACTTATTGAAGCTGTTTGAGAGGCTAAGGAAGTTCAAATTAAGGTTGAATCCAAATAAGTGCACTTTCGGAGTTTGGTCTGGAATGTTATTGGGGTTTATCGTCAGCAGAAAAGGAGTCAAGGTAGATCCTGCAAAAATAAGAGCTATTCAAGAAATGCCAGCGCCGAAGACTGAAAAAGAAGTTTGTGGTTTCTTAGGGAGGTTGAACTACATCGCTCGGTTCATATCATATCTAACAACTACGTGTGAACCAATGTTTAAACTATTAAAGAAAGATCAGGCGGTTGTCTGGAATGAAAATTGTCAAAAAGCATTCAATAAAATAAAAGAGTATTTGCAGGAGCCTCCGATACTGATACCCCCAGTTGCTGGAAGACCATTAATCATGTATTTAACGGTTCTTGAGAATAGTATGGGTTGTGTTCTTGGTCAACACAACGAGACAGGAAGAAAAGAGCATGCGATTTATTATCTGAGTAAAAAGTTCACAGATTGTGAGTCCCGTTACTCAATGCTTGAAAAAACATGTTGCGCACTCGCTTGGGCGACCAAACGTTTAAGACAGTACATGCTCAATCATACAACCATGCTAATTTCTAAGATGGATCCGATTAAATATGTCTTTGAAAAGCAGGCACTTTCAGGAAGAATTGCCAGATGGCAAATGGTAATGACAGAGTACGATATCCAATACGTTTCCCAAAAAGCCATTAAAGGGAGTATTCTGTCAGAATACCTTGCTGAATAGCCAATTGATGATTACCAACCAATGAGATTTGAATTTCCTGATGAGGACATTATGTACTTGAATGCGAAAGATTGTGATGAGCCATTACCCACTGAAGGTCCGGAGAAAGGTTCTCAATGGCAAATGATATTCGATGGCGCAGTTAATTCATATGGTAGTGGAATTGGGGCAATTATCACGACTCCTCATGGAACTCATATCCCCTTCACTGCAAGATTGACTTTTCCTTGCACCAACAATGAAGTCGAGTACGAAGCATGCATCATGGGTCTGGAGGAAGCTATTGATCTGAGGATTAAGAATCTCGATGTATATGACGATTCAGCGCTAGTTGTTAACCAGATCGAAGGAGAATGGGAAACTCTTCAGTCCAATCTGATCCCTTACAAGGATTATGCAAGAAGATTGTTACCATTTTTCGATCGTATAGACTTCCACCATGTGCCAAGGGCGGAGAATCAAATGGCAGACGCTCTGGCTACGCTATCTTCAATGTACAAGGTCAATTGTTGGAATGAAGCTCCAAGGATTGTTATCTCAAGCCTCGACAGGCCCGCTTTCATATTTGCCATTGAGGGAGTTTCCAATGGTAAGCCGTGGTTCCATGACATCCAGAATTTCCTTAAGAACCAAGAGTATCTGCCAGGGGAATCGACCCAGGATAAGAAAAATCTTAGGAGATTGTCTGGTAACTTTTACCTCAACCCAGATGGTGTACTTTATAGAAGGAATCATGATCTAGTGCTACTCAGGTGTGTGGACGAAAAAGAAGCAAGCTTGCTTATGGAAGAGGTCCACGAGGGTACCTTTGGCACACATGTCGGCGGACATGCCATGACTCGGAAGATACTACGAGCTAGGTATTTTTGGCTAATAATGGAGTCTGATTGTTTCAAATTCGCTAAGAGATGCCATAAATGCCAGATTTATGCTGATAAGATTCATGTACCGCCGTGTCCATTGAATGTTATGGCATCCCCGTGGCCTTTCTCCATGTGGGGCATTGATATGATTGGAAATATTGAGCCCACCGCATCCAACGGTCATCATTTCATCTTGGTTGCCATCGATTACTTCACCAAATGGGTTGAGGCAGCTTCGTATGCCAATGTGACCAAGCAAGTCGTAGCCTGGTTTATAAAGAAGGACATCATTTGCAGATATGGAATACCTGAGCAAATCATTACTGGAAATGGTTCGAATCTGAACAATAAGATGATGAAGGAGTTATCCCAGAACTTCAAGATTGAGCATCACAACTCATCACCCTATCGGCCGAAGATGAATGGCGCTGTCAAAGCGGCCAACAAGAATATCAAAAAGATAGTGAAAAAGATGGTTGTCACTTACAAAGATTGGCATGAGATGTTGCCCTTTGCTCTTCACGGTTATCGTACAACGGTACGCACATCAACCGGGGAAACTCCTTTCTCGCTAGTGTACAGTATGGAAGTTGTCCTACCGCTAGAGGTCGAGATTCCTTCTTTAAGAGTTTTGGTTGACGTAAAGCTCGATGAGGCAGAATGGATCAAGAACAGATTGAATCAGCTTAGTCTAATGGATGAAAAGAGGCTAGAATCTATTGCATATGGTTGGCTGTATCAGAGCCGGATGAAGAAAGCTTACGATAAGAAGGTGCGCCCTCAAAGCTTTCAGACGGGCGATCTTGTGCTGAAAAAGATTCTCCCACCACACTCAGATCACAGGGGCAAATGGACTCCCAACTATGAAGGTGCATGTGTTGTACGAAAAGTTTTCTATGGAGGAGCCTTAGTGCTATCCACCATGGACGGTGAAGATTTTGCATCCCCTGTGAATGCAGACGCAGTTAAAAAATACTTTGCTTAAAAGAGACCCACTAGACACAAAAAGAAAAGTCCAGGCAAAAATGGGGCATCCCAGCGAACCATAAAAAAAAGGAAAAATAGGTTCGGGCAAAAATTAGGGATAAAAATGAAAAGATGTAAGCCCGCAAAGTCGAAAACCTGAAAAGGCGACTTTGGCAAAAATGGGTATCCCGGTGAATCGAAAACCCGAAAGGGCGGTTCAGGAAAAAGTTAGGGATTGAAAAGGAAATGACTGCGATCTGCGTATGAACTTCATTGCTTAGTGGATTGGGAGAACCTGAGGGTTGTTTATCCGAATCAATCTCTTCTGAAGACGAAGCGTCGGGAAAGCGTCAGGGTCAGGCGAGTCATAGAGGAATCAGCTCATGGTGTTTGTCTACACCACATTGCCGACATTGCTGTACTTTTTGTTTAAAATGTACACTTTTGTATTTGATTTTATGCATACTTGTAGTTTTTGCGCAGCTTCCTCTTTTTAGGAGTTGCATCTTTTGTAAAACTTTGCCTATTTACAGGCCGTTTATCAATAAACATATATTATTCAGTACTTGTCTGTTGTGATTTGTTTTAGCTTTTACTGTTTTGTTTGTGAAAAATGCCCGATGTTTTTGATGAACTTGCATACATAAACTTGTAGGCCTTTGCCAATAATTGTTAAAACTTTGATATTAATTGAACAATGTCACAGATGATGACCAAAATAGCCCTGTTGTATAGGATGTCTTGCATGTTTGCCTTTTGCAGGGTTGTTACTCTTGGGGCAAGATTTTATGAATACGAATGGATTCATATGTTCCCTAAACGGTGTTGTTCTTCAGAAGTCGATGTTGCATCTCTTTCCCAATAGATCTATGTGCAGTGTATTAGCATGTGCTCGGCAGTTTGCCAGTGCACTTTTAATCCTCCACAGAGTACGAGTATGTGCTTACTCCCCAGCGAGTCGAGATTCGGGCGTTTCCCCACGGAGTTGGTGTAGAGTTTTCCTCAGTAGTGGTCTGGTACTCTTCCCTTTCCATTAGTTTGATTGTAGGTACTCAACTTTCAGTAGCACGGATCGAGGTCTCCGGCAGAGTTGATTTCCCCACAGGGTCATTTATCCCCTAGCAGGAAAGGTGTAATCTCAGTGTTGGCTATCTTTTCTCAGTTAGATCTTCATTGCCCAAGATAGTTGCGTCTTGGAAGGCCGTTCATGGAATTGTTGTTCTCTATCTGGTAAGTTAGGTTGTTTAGCCTTGATGTTTTAAATACTCGGTATATGAGCCCTTCGAGGCCCTTCCATTTCAGCGTAAGTCCAATCGTTATTGGCATGGGTAAGCCATTCCCTGTAGGGTTGTTTGCTATTCCTGACAGGATGTTTCTGTTTCTCTAGCATTTATTTGGCTGTTTCAGTTCCGTTGCATCTGCATGTGTGCATAGCATCTACCCAAACGCGTAGCATTCCCATCTTGTATGGGGCATTACACCATTTTCAAACATTTTGCATGTGAAACATAGACCAGGTTGTTACCTCTTTGTTTGCAGGACTGTATCCGATAGGTGATTGATTAATATTTGTGCCTGTATGGTGTCCAGACCATGGCAAGTTGAAAAATATCTTCTCCCGGATGGTATCCAGACCATAATATTTTCTGCCAGCCCGCATGGCATCCAGACCCCGGCTTGCGTTGCTCCCCAGTAGTGTCATTGAACTTCGGTTGACGGTGTTGTCTTTAGCCCTATATGTTATCCAAACCATGGTGAACTAAGTATCTTTGTGAACATGGTATCCAGACCATAGCAAGTTGTTAAGTTTCTGTTAGCCCGCATGGTATCCAGACCTCGGCTTTTATATTCCCTGACAGTTGGTTATCTTTGCCTACATGGTATCCAGACTATGGAGGTTACTGATCTGTTTTGTCCATCGAGTATCCAGACTCCGGTCGAATTCCCTTATGATGTCCAGATCATAGCAGGTGTATTTGTGTTCCTTTTTGCCTTATGACTTATGCTCGTGTTATTATACTTTCTCCGTTGAGTACCCAGACTCCGGTAAAGTCAGTTAGGTATCCAGACCCTGATGAATCCTGTTTGTACTTTCTCCGTTGAGTACCCAGACTCTGGTAAAGTCAGTTGGGTATCCAGACCTTGATGAATCATGTTTGTACTTTCTCCGTTGAGTATCCAGACTCTGGTAAATTCAGTTGGCTATTCAAACCCTGATGAATTTCCTGTTTGTTCTTTCTCTGTCGAGTATCCAGACTCCAGTAAAGTCAGTTGGGTATTCAGACCCCGATGAATATCCTGTTTGCACTTTATTCGTTGAGTATCCAGATTCTGGTAAAGGCAGTTATGGTATCCAAACCATGGTAGTTTATCTGATGCTCCGTGATATCCAGGTCACAGTAATTGTTGTATCTCCTATCGTCATGTGGTATCCAGACCTTGGAACCTAATGTTTTTCTCAGCCTATGTGGTGTCCAGACCACAGCTAATATTGTTTCCCAGCAACATCGTTTGACTTGAACTTATAGGATATCCAGATCCTGATGAATATATTTCTTACATAGAGCATCCAGGCTCAGATTACATCGAGCATCCAGGCTCCAGTTATTGAGTATCTAGACTCAGACTTATTTACCGAGTATCCAGACTCAAGTTTCTTGCATAGAGCATCCAGGCTCAGATTGCATTGAGCATTCAGGCTCCAGTGATTGAGTATCCAGACTCAGATTTATTAACCGAGTATCCAGACTCAGGTTATTTGCATAGAGCATCCAGCTCAGATTTGCATTGAGACACCAGGCTCAGATTATCGACTATCCAGACTCAGATTTACTACAGAGCATCGAGGCTCCGATTATTGAGTATCCAGACTCATATTCTCTGCCGAGTATCCAGGCTCCAATTTGTGTTTTTCAGCATCCAGGCTCCGATCATTTTGAGCATCCAGGCTCCAATTTCTATGGAGTACCCAGACTCCGGTAATTTGGATTGTTACTTTTCGCTAATATGGTATCCAGACCATGGCGCCGTTTTTGACGTTTGTATTCCTTTTCCCCAACGGAGTGGCTTTGAGATCAATACAGCTATATTCAAATTTTATCTGGTTGGCAAATTTCCGAGTTCTTTGGTATTCAACCATCTTTTACCTTAATTGCGCGAATGTCGTTCACTTTTCACTCATTCCGGTCCAAGTTGCTTGAATAGGGGCAGCTGTTGTACCCCAAAATTTGCCCAACCTTTTTCTTAACTTGGTTTATGTTTCATTTCATTTTGTTCTAGCATTTGCGTTGCATGGCATATTTCATTGAACAAGGGATCAAGAGGTTGTGCATAGCAAGAGAAGTCTTCTCAGAGTGTTGAGCCTAAGCAAGGGGTGTTACTCAAGTTTGAATGGTCATCAGGTCATCTAGAAGTGGTCAATGGTCTGGTGAAAGGATGGATGGATGTATGTGGGTCAGCTCCTAACTTGGAAGCCAACTGAAGAGCACCAGAGGATTGTGAATGCATGATTATGGATATAAGATGTTGAGAGAGCTCATTGAGTGCTTTGAAATCCATTTGGAGCTTATTCAAGTTGTGTTGATATGCCTAATATATCATTCCAAGATCAATTCATCAAGGATCAAGAGTGTGAAAAGTTACTAAATTAGGGTTCTCAGGGTAAAATCCCTTGTTTAGTGCCTAACTTCAAGACCACCTATCTCAAGATACAAGACTCATCTCAACTTTTGACCAACATGGAACTTGTAGAGCATATTCTTAGCTTTCTTTTGAGTACTAGAAGTCCTTGATTGGATTTATAGAACTCAAGTTATGATGCAGACAAGTTACAGGTCATCAGATGAATGTGATTTTGGTCAACAAACGTCAACCAACTTCCAATCCATTTTTGACTTAGAAGGATGTTTCTCCTCAACTTTTAGCCAACATGCAAGTTGTAGAGCATGGTCTTAGATTTCCAAAGAGTACTAGAAGTCTTTCATCTGATTTATAGAACTTAAGTTATGAGGCTTGCAAGTCAGGGGTATTTTGGGAAAGTAAGATTGTAGGTCATAAAATTATAGGTCCATTTCACCAACTTGCACACTTCAAATGAAAATATTTTCAACATGAAACTTGCTCCAAATAGGGCCATTTTAATTACCAAATCATCTCTTGTCATGGTTGGAGCTTGGATTGAAGAATTGGTGTTTGAATTTTTCATAAAGAAGGCTTAAAATGAGAAAATGGGAATTAATTCATTTGGAAGTTTTTCAAGGCAAATTTATGCATATTTTGAGTGCAAATGATGTTCTAAATACAATGCCAATTTTACATTTGCAATTTGAGTTCATTTGGTTGGTCACTTCCATGGTTTCTTCACCATGAAGTAACAAGTGTAAAATCCACCATAGAATCAAAACAAGGCTCAATTGTTGGCCCTTTGATCAACTCAGGCCATGTGCAATTGATTTGGAACAAAATTGAGGATGGTGCAGTGGAGAAAACACGAGTATGGCAAGTGAAAAAGTGAGGAAAAATTGAATTGGCAATTGGGCTTTAGGGCATGAATTAAAGCTCCATTCTTATCTGAATCCAACACATAAAAGGTTAGCAAGCTTCCCAAACCCTCAGAGCTCGAATTGGAGGTGGAATTGCAGAAATAGAAACTTGAAAAAAGCAAGAGAAAAGTGAGATTCAGTTTTGGAGTTTTGTCCATTATCAAGTGAAATTGAGCACACTAAAAGCTTCCTTCAAGTGTTTGGAACGTTTCTGGGTGGTTTGCTTGAAGGTTCAGCCAAAGACAAGACCCAGTGGAGGTTCTCCACTAGGTAATTTTGAAATCACCATATCTCTCTATTTAAGCCACGATTATGTGCCATTCTTGCATATTTGAGACATAGGAATCATGTAGACCATTAATATGTAAAATGAACTAGCATTTGAGTTGATTTCTGTTTGGAGCACAAAACTGGTTGTTTGCATTTTGGCTTGTTTTTAAGTTTTTAGAGCAAAATGATTATGGATTTGAACTTTACATGAAGTGTAGTTGGATTCTGGACACTTTGGTTGGTTGATTTTGAGTTTTACAGTTTGTGCACATTTTACATTTGTCTTCGATTTGCTTTCTATGTTGCTCAAACATGAAAACCAAGGTTGGATTTGAGTTCCTCGTGATGAGAGGATGAATTTGGACTATTAGTTTGTTAATTTTGGTGGAGTTTTAATGCCTGTGTTTTCTTGGAACTGTTCATGGTGGTTCTGTGGCCGGAGAAGATGACCGGAAGGGATCTCCGGCCACCGTCTGGTTCCATTGGATTTTGTTGACTTCTCCTTTGAGAAGATGACCTCCACGCCGTTGGATTGGTTTACTTTTTTGTTGGACGTTCTTGATTAAGACACAGCGTGCACCTCGTTTGACCATGTTTCACATAATCACGTTTAAATCCTCATTAATGCGCTGGCATGTTTCTGGCCACGTGATGTGCATACTAGCTGATCAGCCAGCTCTCATTGCGTTCCACGCTGGTCCTTTTGTTGACCAGCCCTATTGGATTTGTTTGGAAACCCTGATTTGGTTTGGGCGCCTTGGGTCTCAGATGCTATTTGCGCCCCCCCTCTTGGCCCGATCTCTTGTTTTAACTGGTTTATTTTACTATTTTCACCGTTTGTTTATTTATTTTATTTTCATTTTCATTTGATTTTTGTTTATTATTTGTTTGCATTTAAATCATTTTTAATAACTTCCAATTATCCAAAAAAAATCACAAAAATACTTTTTAGACACTTTGAGGTGTCTTTTAATTTTAGAAAATTTTTATTTTATTTTTTGATTTATTTTTCAATTAAAATTGGATTTAAATATTGGAAGTGTATTAATTGATTTAAATTGTGACATTGTGTGATCTTTTATTTGTTTCTCTCTTTTCCTTTGGGTCCAATGAATGAAAATTGATCCTCATACACATGATGAGTTGAACAATTTTTTAGGACCATTTTACCCCTGGTTGGTTGACTTTAGGGTTGACTTTGGTGGCTTTTCTTTTGACCCTCGATTCTCCCACTTTAAAGTGGTACATCTTGAATTTAATTTTCTTTTGATAGTGCTTTGAGGAGATATTGGCCTTGTACTTTTGGCTTCTGTTTGCCAACTTGTTTAGCTTTCTTGTCCATCTTATCTGGTAATTTTTGAACCATTTTCCTATTTTTGAGGTAACTTGCAAGTCAAGTTACCTCCAAGGGAGGTTCACACATGTACATTGACCTAGTTTGACTTGGATATGACATTTTTGGATCCTTTGAACTCCCAATGCCTTTTGTTTCATGTTGTTAACATGTTAAGGATGATGTTTGTTCAATTTTAGGTCATGATATTGTTTCTTCATTGTTCATTTGTGTGTTTCCTTTTAAGTTTTCAACTTGAACTTCTATGTGATGTTTGCTTGCACTCTTTGTGCTTTTGCTTGCTTTTACTTTTGAATTGAATTGCTTTTGCTTTTGAGCTTTCTTCTCTTCATCTCCTTTCTGTCCAATGACTTTGGAACCTCATTTAAGGTATCTTAGTCCCTCCTGAGGAGGTACTTGAAGTATACCTAAGATGATGGATCCTTGAGGACTCTTTTTTGTTTCCTTTGTATTTGGTTTGCGATGACCATGGTTGAGTACCTATTATGAGGTCCTTGCTACCCTTATTTGGTATCCCATCCTCACTTGGCTTTGGGTTTTGCTTTACCTTTCATTTTGGTTTAGTTAAGTTGATGTGGTTGATGTTGTTTGACTTAGGTCATTTCATCCCACTTTTGGTGCATCTTTGTGTGGGTTGTTCTTGTTTGGTTGATTTCTTCTTGTGCTCCTCTTCTTCTTCTTCTCTTTTCTTGCATTTTCATATGCATGCTTGGTTGATATGAGCTTGTGGAGGCTACTGCCCCACACTATTTTCCTCCCACTTTCATTCTATTTGTGCATTTTATGTTTGCATTTTCATTTGCATATGCTTTCTTCTTCTTCTTCTTTTGTTCTTCTTTGCCATGCTCCCCATAAGCTCTCTAACCTCTTGAGGTTATGATAGATATTAGGTGCCTAACCATGCATGATAGTATTAGGTAGTTCCCTTTTGAATCCCAACTCTAAGTTCACTTTGCATGATAACTTTTAGGATTGATTAGTCTCCCATTAGTGTTCTTTCTTCTCTTCTCATCTTCAAACATTCATAAAACACTTAATAAAGAATGACAAGTGTTGTACGCTACAAGCCTTAAGCTATTTGGGAAATGATGATTGGGTGGTTGTCTCTCAATTGTCTAGAATGTTAGTATATGTCCTTTAGACGATATACGATGCATTCGCTCCTGAGTCATAGTCTTTAGTGCAACATGAGTTACAAATCAAGTTCAAAACATTTCTTGTCTAAAAAACAAAAAAACACTTCAAAACTTTTTCATCCTTTGGGATTCTAATCAGGAAAATCTTTTCAGATAAAAGAGTGTCGTTAACTCTTAGTTCTACCGCAAACTGTAACGCCTAAGTCTCCAATGGTCGAGTTGCATACACTAACTGCTAGAACTATTTGTTAACCCTACTCGGGCCTAAATATTTTGAACCAACCTGTGGTCCTTTTAGCCCGAACTACGTTTGCTCTGATCTTTCATACCAGATGAAAGTACGTAGGTACAAGACGCGACATCTTGACGAGCAACCTTCCCCCTTTTTTTAGCCGTAGTTAGTCGAACTACGTTGACTCTGAATTTCTCATTGCACGAGGGAGTACGTAGGCACAGAGCGGCGATGCTCTGCCGAGTCAGTCCTTTTTCTTTTTCTTTTGTCCCTAAGCCTTTAGCTAGATAGTTTCAACATACCTTTTTAGATAGACAACAATGTGTGGATCCCGTCGAGTACGACGGACGTAAGGGGTGCTAATACCTTCCCCTTGCGTAACCGACTCTCGAATCCAGACATGGTTGCGATGACCTTGTCTTTCCTTTTTCCGTCAGGTTTTTCCGATCGTTTCCTTTCCCTCTATTTGGGATAAATAAAGAAAGTGGCGACTCTTCTGTTTTTTCCGCTGGTTGTTTTTCGTAGTAGCGACAAACAATACCGTTTTCGAGAGGGCCTCAACTGAGCGGTGATTCTCAACTCAGCTTGGTCGGGATTCGCCTCCCTATAAGCCTCGTCGAATATATCACCTTTGTAATACCCCAAATTTTACCCTTGGATTAGTCGATTCATGTCGCATTACATTTCGTTTTTTCATTACTTATTAGCTAACCACTAACGGGTTGCATAGTCGGTTGTCTTTTGCAGGAATTACGTCTGGTACATTTTAGCTATTGAAGGGCGAAATGGTCATTTCTGATTTGTTTTCTGACAGTTCATGAGGCTGAATCATCGTCAGAGATTTATTAGAGCCTCCATTTCCGAGTTCCTTATTTTCTTTGAGGCTAAACAGCAATTCACGGTAATTTTGGCATCAGGGTTTTTAGGTACGGTAATTAATTCAACGGGTCGAGACTTTGTCGTCAGTGGATTTCAGGGCTGTTGTCTGATCGTATGAGTTTGAGTATGTTGAGATATCAATTTGGTTCGGCTCAAATCAGTGCAAAACATCATTCTGCGGAATTTATTTTAACGGGCGTTTATTGTTCTGTTCTCTTGCTATCTGCTGGGAATACAGTGGAAATCTCGGCTCGTGTCTAAATTCATTATATCTGTTTAATTGTGGTTTTTTGGCCGAGTCAGTTCAGGATATTGGATTTAATTAGCAGAGACACCAATTGAATTTTTAGCGCGGAGTAAAGTTCTGTTTTTGCTGTTAATTGGATTTCTCTGGTTTCGTTCTGTTTTACGTTGTTCAAAGTCGTTACCGATTCTATCACCAAGCATGACTGAATCTGGGAAATATTGGATTGGGATTGAAAGTTATATTAGTTATGTGGAGCAGCACGTGTTGGAATGACAACGTGGATTCGATTTATTTTGTTGGATTTATCCGTACAAGTTTATATGGTGAAGTTAAGTCTATTGTTTAAGCTTGATCGGTTTAAATTTTAATCGTTGGGATTTATTCGGAGGTACTTGATCAAGTTGAATTTAATCGGATATTTTTGTGGTTTATTCGGTAGCGATAGATTTAAATTACGGAAAGAGGAATTGGAAATAATTTTGGATAGAAAATATATTGAATTTTATTCATAATATTTCTATTACAAACTACAAAAAAAGAAATAAAAAAATATACATTTTTATTCCTAATTTCCTATTTTTTTTCTGGTTTTCATGCTCGACTTCCTGACTAATTCTTCGCCCGACTTTTTTCTCCCTACCTGCACACAGACAAACCAAAAACAGAGCAAAAGGAGCTTAATGTTAGAAATTATTTTTGTTCGACACCCTTAGAGTAATTTCATCATCGGGTGTCGGGAGGGAAACGACAAATGTCGAAGCCAACTCCCAAACCGATTCCCGGCCTCGATATAAATCGGCAATAATCTGTTCTTTTTCGAGACGGCCAGAAGAAGAGAAAAAGAAGTGTTTTATGACGAAAAAGTGATTTTTGCCGAAAATGGAGTATGGAGCCAAACAGGTCGCTAACAGATATCCAAGAAAAATCCAAATCTATTTCCATCAAGTAAAATATCCAGATTCAAAACCAATCAAAAATCCAAATCCGCAGCCAAATATGGATAACAAACCGAATCCAAAAAATGAATCCAACACCTAAAAGGACATAATCCAAATCCATATCAGAAAAAAGAATCAAATTCAATCTCAGATCTTCCAATAAAAAATGTAACGCAGATCCAAGCCCAACACAGTTCGAAACAAGATATAAAACATGAAAAAGGCTAAACGAAAAAGGGGGTTAACCACAAAAAAGGCAGAAATCACGAAACCCTAACAAGAACGAACTCACCAAAGCGGCCGCCGTAACCGACAAACAAATTCAGCATCACCGGAACCGCCATCAAACCTCACGCAAACAAACCGCAAAGCCTCGGAGTCCAGTGTTCATCATTGGCCATCAATCTCGATCAAACGTCACCACCAAGCACAAATCATCCAAACGGAAAGATCGCCGGCACCGTCCATTGCAAACGGCGGGCAATCAAACTCAAAGCCTCAGTTTTGTACATCATCATCGGCCTTCATCATCATCGTCACCGTTTTCACGTTGCCAAACCAACACCATCCGTTCGAGACACCTATAACCGTGAGCATCTACGGTGTTAACTGTTTTATGTTTGTGTTTTATGTTTACAGTGAAAAGAGGAGCAAGATTGGAGCCATGGACGAAGAAGAGGAAACGAAATTTTGGCAGCAGAACACCTAGAAGAGGATCTGCCGCCGCGGGTGAAAGCAAGGGTTTCCAACCCTAATTTGACTTCAACCCCTTTTGTTTTGACGAATTGGGTCGGGTCTGGGGGTAATGACCCAGCCCGACCCGTTTTACGTTATTCCTTTTCATTTCCTTTTTTTATTATTTAGGTTTTTTTACTGAATTTGTTAACTGCAGCAAATAAAATCCGGTTTTAAAAACTTTGTAAATAAATCAATCTAATACTTTTTTTAAAATAAAAACTAAATTTTCTTATTAATTAAATCGACCCATCTGCTTTATGTTTTACTGTTTATTATTTTAGTATTTTATTTATTTTAGTTAATTCTTTTCTAGTTTAATTATTAAAACAAAAAGCTGTAAATAATAATTGGTTTTCTCAATATCTTCTTTAACAAAAATAACTTTTTTTTTATCTAACTCTTTTTATAATTTAATATAACCTTTAAAAAAAATAATAATAATAATAAATTAACTAATTTCCTTTTATTACTAAATTTCGAATTTATCACTTAAAAGCTAACTTCTTTTTCTTTTAAATTAAACCAAAAAATATATCTTTTCGGGAAAAAATCATAAAGAAACTTTTATGCAAAAAAATTGCTAACCCTTCTCAATTTTAATTCATGACACTGTCATATTCCAGAGCTTCCAATTTGTAAATCAACATTAACCTAGCGCCATTACGCCATCCCGTTTAATTTTTTCGTCTATCGTTTTACATTGATGAGGTTCACTAATTGTTTATTGTTGCATTTTTCTTTTGCAGGATTGTAATTTATTTAGTGATATTATTTGTATTTTATCCATGGTTGTATTTTATTTTTCAAACAATATCTAAAATTTTATGTTTACATTATTCATCATCCACCGTAACTTCCTTCCGAAGGATTAGGTCTAGCAATTTGACCGCCGAGTCAATAACCCTAACCTTTAACGTTTTCAAACCCTAATACTTTTAGGCGTCCCGCCGTGGACATTTTTACCCTTTACCCTAGCATTAGGTCAAAGAGTCGTTGTACTCTGTTTTAGGGTTTCCCGCCGTGGAATCCCTAATTTAACCCTGATTCCAACTTACAATTTCAACATAGAGATTGGAGTCTCCGCACTTCATGTAAGTGTGTCCTTAAGATACGTTTATTCCCCATTGAAACTCTGACCACAGTCAAGACGTTTTTAACCTCCCTTTCGAGGGGAACTACAATTACTCTGATTTCATTCCCGTCAGGATATGTAGGCACAAGATGCGACGTCTTGCCGAGTAAACTTAGGACTAACCCTTAGGTCTTTTAATTCATTCTACCCCTTAGCTTAGTGCATACACTAAAGCAATTAATAAAGCAAATAGTAAAAAATAAATAAAAGGTTCCTGTAGAGTACTACAAAAGTTTAGGGTGCTAATACCTTCCATAAGCTTAACCAACCCCTTACCTAGATCTCTCCCCGCATTGTGTTTACGATGCAAAAATAGGTTTTCCCTCTTTTGACCTTTTCCTTCGGATAAATCAAAGAGCGGTTGTGAATTGAATTGTGATTCAAATTAATTAATAATTTGGTATCCTATTTCCACCGCAACAACCTTCCTATCATAAGTTCACTCAAGTCCGGGTGTAGGACTTACCTCACCACTCAAGGATATCAACCCAAAAGCAACAAATAAGAGCAAGTATACAGATAATATATAAAACAACAAACAAGTACAATAAAACAAGTTAGGGAAACCCACAAGGATCTCCCCAGTGAAGTCGTCATTTCTGTCGCGGTGAGAATTGGATGTCAAATTATTAATTAATTTGAATCTTAATTCATTAGTTCACCACCGGTCTTTTATTTGTCCGAAGGAAGGGAAAAAGATCGAATTACCCACAATGCAATGCAAATGCAAAAGCTAGAGAGTTTAGGTTCGGGGGTTGGTTAAACTTAGGAAAGGTGCTAGCATCCTAAGTTTCTGTAGTATTCTACAGGAACCTCTTGTTTTATGTTGTTTATTGCTAGGGATTATCTGCTTAAAGGTGAAAGACCTAGTGGTTCAATTCTAAGTATACTCGCCAAGACGTCGCATCTTGTGCCTACATATCCTGACGGGAATGGAATCAGAGTATTTGTAGTTCTCCTAAAGGGTTTGTGGAACTCTTTGACTGTTGGTCAAAGTTCCAAAGGGATTAGGTTGTTGATTGACTGGTTCTAGGAGAAAAGACGAGTCGTTATCTTAAGGGAGAACACTCGACTTAACCACCATAACTTGTAGGATATGATTTTTGCATGGTCTTTGAGGAAAGGGCTCAAAACTCGGATTTATCGACGAGTATGCCACTAGCTCTCTCAAGCAAAAAAGATCCTACATCTTGATAGTATTGTTATGGGGCAGGAGATTTATCTTGACTGTCAAGATGACTAACATCTTATTCTCTTGTGGGAGAATAATAGTTTGATTGTTTTGAATAGTTTATCTAAGTTGTAAAGATAAAAGACGAAGGCCCTCCTTATGGGGTAGGATCTAAACTTAAGCGATCAACTTGAAGAGGATCAAGGATCGAGTGGGGAAAATGATGCAAAATGAGATGCAATACGCACAAGTGTTATGTCATGCGCAAGTTCTTCCTTTGGACATTATGCAATAATGCGATAAAGATAAATAACGGTAAAGTAAAAGCCAAACAGACAGATATAAATGTGCTAAAAGAGACAAGTGTGGGGCATGCATATTCGAATGAATCGGTGCTGGGAGATGGAAGCGTGCACAATTGATTAAGTTAAGGTGGAATTGATTTAATAAAAGAGTTGAGTAGGTTTTATATTAGTCTTTAGTAAAAAATATTAGATGTGAATTAAATTCTAAATAGAAATTTTAAATAAAAGGGTTCTTAAATAGAAAAGGTTTTTATATTTTATCTTAGAAAAAGTGAAATGGTTCATTTTATAAAAGCTGTTATTATATAAAAGGTTAATTTAATTAGGAAAAGGTTTTTTTTAATATTAAAAATAGTTTTAGTTATTATTATTAAATAGATTTTAAATAAATAGAAGTTAAATTAAATAAAATAGATTTATTAAGAAAATTGAACATATTAAATATTATAAAAGGATAATTAAAATGATATAATTAAATTGGAGGGTTAATTAAATTAATAATGAAAAAAGATTAATTAAATAGGTTAATTAAATTAAAGGTTAAATAAAAAAGATTATTAGTTTACTTTTATAAAAAAAGGTTGATTAAGGTTTAATTATAGTTAGATTAATTAAGTTGGTATTAAGTAGGTGATTAAGCTGATTAAATGCAGATTAAAGGGCTAATGGGTGGGGCGGATGGTTCAGTATCGTAGGCCATGGGAGGCCTATCGTAGACGTGCGGTTATGGTGCGTGTGATGAGGATCAAGTGCGTGATGGGTGGTAGTGAGCGCGGGTACATGACAATTAGTGTGAGGGTGTGTGCGTGTGATTACAATATATATAAAGATAAAAAACAGGAAACCCTAAGTCCCCCCCCCATTTATTCTGGTGTTGCTCTCTCCTCTCCACTTTCTCTTCAATTCTTCTTCACCATATTTCACCCTCTTCCTCGCGATTTCCGCCCTTCACCTTACTCGATCCTCCTTCTTCCCCGTCTCCACTGTTCTTCTCCTCCTACTTTTTCGTTTTCTTACTTAAACAAACAACAATAAAATTAACGTTAGCCAAAAGAAAGGAAATCTCACGGTTTTTTATAATGGGTTTCGCAGGTTTTTGAAGGTAGTTTTCGAAGGCGGCTCCGGAAACGGCGCGGAGGTTTGAGATGATGATTCACGGTGGAAGATGATCTCTGGCGAAGATCTTGGCGACGGATGGCGATTCCCAGGGATGTGTAAAGGGTTGAGGTTCGAGACGGTTTCGACGGTGAAAAAGATGAGTTTCCCCCTTTCGATTTCTTAGGGTTCGACTTGGGATTTCTGGGGTTCGATTGCGAACAGTTTTTTTGTGTGTTGTCTATGGCTCATTTGAATGCTGCGAATCCCCTTTTATATTCGTCTGATAATTAAGTCATGATCCTCTCTTTAAAAAAACTTCCAAATTCGTCCGAATGTGCTTTAACCGGTTTTGGAAAGATTGGGGAACCTGTTTTGGGTTGATACGGAAATAAAATGATTTGTTTCTTGCTTTGTTCCTTCAATTGAATTCTAGATTTAATGCCCGATATTCTTGTCGAAGCGTGTTTTGAACATGTCCAATTTGTGTTAAAGGCATTAAAAAACTTGCTGCAAATGTAGGATTGCGACTTTCCTTTTTGAACCGATCCTGTCTGCTTGTCTGTTGATACCTTTCTAAAAGTTAATGACTTTTCTTTGTAGCATTTGTGGTCGAATTGATAACTATTGACCATCTCTCGGAGGAAGCTGTTGGATTGTTTGAGAAAATTGCGGCTGTTGATTTTGAGGAGATATTCCAACATTGTGACCATGGCTGAGATTTGAGGATTCATGGCTGCCATTATTTTTGGGGATACAAAATAGGATTTTCATATTCATTGAATGTGTCTTTTGTTGCTATGGATGAATTTGATTGCGTTTGGGTCACTTGGAACCTCTTTGATGAATTTTGGATTTCGTTTTTGAACTGTATTAACATTTCTTTCTTCTTCTTTCAGGAAACCGCTTAAGTTCAAATGTTGTCGGTCTGATGCCGTCGGGGAAGGGTTTCATTCGGTAGTGATGACGTTCTGTCTGAACCAAAGAGGGATAGAAATTGCTGCTGATGCCTTTGATATTGTTGGTTGCCTATGACGTTCTTGTCCGAAATTGTTCTCGATGCCTGGCTAGAAGTTGGCGACGGCTTCTGTTGCCCTTTCGGTCGCTCAAATTTTTTCCCGATGATGAGTCCAAGACTGAGGGATGAACCCACTTCAATTATTCTTAATTCTTAAATTGCAATTCAATTCTGTTATGGCTATTCTTCGATTTCACGTTTACGTACTTGAACTCTTGCTGTAATTCTAATTCTCTTGATTTTCCTTGGCAGGTTTTCCGGAATACGGTAGCTTGTCACGGAAAAACAGGGTTCGGTTGGCAGCCTATGTCACCAAATTGAAGTTCACACAACCTACTGCACATTCAACTCTTGTTCTCATCACCCACAACTTAGAGTCTCGGCGAATTCTCGAGTCCAACCGGCGTCACAACGTATTGCAAGGAATCTCAAGTTGCTTCTACTTGAGTGCCTTTGGATACGACTTTGGTTACAAATTAAGCCTTTTTAGGATTAGGATTCCTTTTTTGTAACATAAACTCTTTTGTAAGATTGTGAATATAAAGAGAATGTGGTTGTTTGAATTTGTAACAGCAAGAACTCAATTGTTACATCTTGAACAAATCTTGTAAATCATTTTAATTTAAAATATGATAGGTCTTGAAATAAAATTGGACATGAGTCTTCGAATTTCCATGGCATTTGAAACAAACATATAATTTTGGATAGTGCAGAATTTACTTGTAACAGTTCTCCATTTTTCATGTGACCACCTTATGTTACTTCATCAATCCATCTTGAATTAAAATTAAAATTGGTGCAAATAGAAAACTCTGTGTAACTTGAATTCTTCGGATGATGATGAGACTTGAGTCATGAATTGTACTTTGTGTCATAGCTTGATCGGGACTAGAGCCTTTAACTTCAATATTCGAATCCTAACTTGAGTTTCAACTTAAACTTTATAAAGAAACAAACTTGAAATCTCAAAAATGCAAATTGATGAAATTTGACACTTGAGGCGAACGTTCTCGCACCCATCACTAATAATTTACTCAACATGAACATGAACTTCAAGGAACCCTTTATAAATGGACACCCTGGTTTTACCGTGCTCACCAAATTAATTCAAATGAGTTGCGTCAATTGAACTCACAATGCTCCACTTAATCGATTAAAGCCCCAAAAAAAAAGATTTCCAAGAGATGATAACCAACAACCTATCCAACGTGCCTTCAAAGCATTGGTCTCAGAACGGCCTAAGAATGGAGAAAGAGTTCTAAGAGTGGAACCCGGATCAAACAGAAGCTCTAGGACTATTTTGGAGTCAAGCGCAACTGGTCACGCCCTAAAAATGCTTAATTTGAGAAAATAAGTATCATCCACACTTGACCTCGTTGTACCTGCACAAACTGGTTAGCCATGATAAACATACATATAGAGGTAAGATAAGCACAAAGAAGTGGGATCTTATGGTCAAAAATTAGGGTGTGACAGAAACAAGCTCAAATTCTACAGAAGAAGATCACAACAAGATTTACCTTTCCTTCCCTCCAAAAGCAAGACATTTCACAAATATGTCCTCACTCTTATCTCTCTTGTTTCCTCTATAAATAGAGCAATCTCTATGCATATAAGAACACCAGAACAACCATCAAATCAAGAAGAAACAATCCTTTCATCCTTGCCTTGCTCTTTCTTGCAATTGAAGCAAAACTCACCAAAATCCCAAAATCTGTCTTGAACAGATTTCACACTAAATCTATTTCTAACCTTTGAAACCATCCATCAACACTCCATACAAACCATAAATTATGTTTTAAAGGTGTTCCAACCATTACACCAACCAGAAACTTTGCATTTAAAAAAGTCAACCCTCAACACTAAGAACTTTGACTTTCTGCATAATCTAGCACTACTCTCTGCACGGACCTTTTATAACCCTCATGACACCTCAAACACCTTGGATATAAAGTATATTAATTATCTACACCATCAAGGACCAACTGTATTATCATCTGGTGGATCTGTCATAAAGAATCCATTTGTTGCTTCAAGTGTAAGAAACTTGTTTTTGCACCAAGACTTGCTTGGAAGGAGCTGGAGCTACTTGGACCTTGCACTAGAGATTGGAGGAGCCATTCTCCCTCAACTAGGCAGCTTGGTGTCGCTTGCGCGAAAATAAGGTACCGGCATGACAGAAGAGTCGCCACCTTTCGTTATTTATCCCTCAGAGCGGGAAAGGAAACGATCGGAAAAACCTGACGAAAAAGGGTAAGACAAGGTCGTCGCAACCATTGTCTGGGTTCGGGAGTCGGTTACGCAAGGGGAAGGTATTAGCACCCCTCACGTCCGTCGTACTCGACGGGATCCTCGCTTGTTTGTTTACTTGGACGGGTTGGTTATAATCTATCTACCTATCAAGGCTGGCTGAAAAAGAAAAGAAAAATGACTCGGCAAAGCGTCGCGCTTTATGCCTACGTATTCCCGTCTGGAACGAGAAATCAGAGTCAACGTAGTTCGGCTAACTACGGGTGAATATGGGGAAGGTTGCTCGCTAGGATATCGCATCCTATGCCTACGTACTTTCATCTGGTATGAAAGATCAGAGCAAACGTAGTTCGGGAAACTACGGGTTATCTCCTAAAAGAAGCGTTTTTTATTGTATTTGCGATCTCAACCGCACTAGAGACTATGACCTGAGAGTGAATGCGTCGCATGTCACCCACGGGGTATCATACTAAACATCCATCCTCAGATGGCTTGAGGCTCGTAACGTACGAAAGAAATCATTCATGATTACTGTATTTTAAACTGCTTCGAGATGAGAAGAGAACAGGCCCAACTAGGAGGGAGACTATCAAGTCCTACTGTTGTCATGCATGGATTCATCCTATGGTTGAGGTTTGAACAGGGAACTCCTAGATGTTGTCATGCATAGGTTTCAACCTAAAAGTCTATCATCAAATCCTCATCAGAAGAAATGAGAGTCCTAAGGGATCATGTCGATGATACACCAAAATAGACAAAAGCATCAGCTTTAACAGTAAAATGCATGCAATGCAAGTGAGGGAGGAAATGTGTGTGGGGCTTCAGCCTCCACAAGCTCGTCTCGACCTCAAGCCAGTCATGAAATAACAGTGATCATACTGAAGATAAACAACATGCTATCAAGCAATGAACAGATAAAAGAAGTGAAGTGCCATCAGGCAAACAACACACATGCTGGAGAAAGGATCATTTACTCTCTAACCCTAACCCTAACACAGAATCCTGATCAAATCTAAGCAAAAACCTAACCAAAAGAAATCAATCCCAGTCTTCAAGCTTCAGACAAGCTTACCAAAGAAAGGGAGCTAAGTAAGCAGGCCCATAGTGTCTTCCTCAGGAAAGCACTAGGAGGTGTATACTCAGGAGTCATACCCTATGTGGCTCAACCACTGTGATCAGTTTACATTCCTCCTCAGGAGAAACTAAACTCACAAGCAGGCTCCAACATCACTGGATACTTAGGAAATCCTATCTGAACTAGTGGAACTAAGTGAACAGACTCATAGGACCTTCCTCAGAAAAGTACTAGGAGGCTTCCACTTAGGAGTTGTATCCCATGTGGCTCAACAACATGTGATCAGTTTACATTCCTCCTCAGGAGAAACTAAACTCACAAGTTGGCTCCAACATCATTGGATACTTAAGAAAGAGGTGAGAAGAAAGAATGAAAGTCATTCATAGTGCCTTCCTCAGGAAAGTACCATGAACTTCCTTCAAACTTCAGGATCTCAAACCTCACAGACAAGGAACAAGCCAAGCTCTGGGTCTCTGAATCTTGATCTACAATCTTCTCTTCATCATGCTCTTCAACAATATCTTCAAGACAACACCAGCCCCACAACAAATTCCCCAAAATAAACCCCAGAGATGAACAGATAACCACAGGACAGACAAAACCATCAGGCAACTTCAGAAAATACCTAAAAATACTAAACCAAGGGGGAAAAAATCTATCAATTATTCACAAGGGTCTACAACATCTACCCATAACATCCACATATGCCCCTACCCAAAAATCAAGACAAAACTATCTAAAGAAATGAATTTCCTTACTTATGCACAATCTAAACCCTAATTAGGATACCCTAATGCTAACCTAATTAAACTAATCAAATTTTAATCTAAAAATCAAGAATTAAATCCTATGGGGAACTATGATTCAATATCTAATCACACAAAAAAGAATGAGTTAAAAATCCTAAGGGAAAGCCCTAAAATAAATTCTACAAAATCATGTACAAAATTAATCCTATTTTAAAAGCTATTTAAAAGAAAAATCTATTAAAAATATGAAAAGAAAATAAAATGGACATTTTATTTATTTAGAATTTTCTAGACAAATTTATGAACACATGAAAAAAACAAGAATTAAAAAATACCAAATTTTGGATTTTATATGAATTTTATAAAAGACAAACAATAAAAGAAAATAAAAAAGAATTAAAGGGGATGGGGGGTGAAAATAGCAAGGCAGGTTAGTTGAAAATATATGGGCCAAAATAGGGGGTGGTGCGCGTAGCAAGAGAACACATGCTAAGCCCAGACGGACTCACTAATTGAAACGGCAGCGTTTCAATTTTTGAATTTTCCCTCTGTTTGTGTTGATTGATCTGGACCGTTGGATGAGGTGAATTTGTCAACGAATCCAAGCTGATCCAAGGGTGGTCAGTCGTCTTCTCCAAACGAAACCCTAGGGTTTCTGAACCTTATTCTCATGCAAGGAACTTACACTCTCTCTATCTCTCTCGTCTGGCCACAAAACTTCACGATACAAAAACCAAAATTACTCCTCTCCTCGCCCTCTACACAGCCATGTCCATGGATTCCTCTAAAACCTAACCACTCAAGAGATACACACGATGGAAGCTCTATCCACCATAGTTTGCACCTGGTATGCACGATCATGACCTTGGCTGAAACTAACCTAGAATGATCTATACTTCATGGTGATTATTCTAAACTACAAAACTAAGGTTATAGTATATTAGGGCACGAGTTCTTGAACTCAAAACAGAAATGGCCATAACACGAACCTACATGTAATGCTCTAAAACTCACCATGAGTCATCTCCTAATGGTCTCTACCACATTTCACCTAACCACATGATCTAACTATGCATAAATAATGAGATTCGAAGGAAAATGCATACCTTGCAAGTGGTGATGGCTATGGTGGTTCTCCTTCAATTCAAGACTTGGTACTTCCTTTAGATGATCTTTAAGGGATCTATATGCTTCTGTTTGCAGTAGTTTGTGCTCACACTTCTTAAATCAACCTAGCCAATCCTTCATGCAAGTTGGAGTGAATCTTGTGATCTCATGAACCAACCACGAATTCTCCTTGATTTTTCTTGCCAAATACTCAATGTTGCTTGTAGATGATGATGATAATCAGAATTGTAGTGATTGATGAAGTTTCAATGGGGTTTGGAATGAAACTGCACTTTTGGAGTGAAGGAATCAAAGTGTAGTATGCAAGCTCTAAGAATCACCAACCAATGCATGGAGCCACCCTAGGGCTTATATAGATGAGAATAGAAATGTGTGGAAGTTTGTAGAACCTTCCATGAAGCTTCTAGAACTTCTCATGCAATGATAATTTGAATTTGTCATCTTGAGTAAATCTCATGCTATATCATGATACACCATGCAATCTCACTCAATTTCTCCTCAAATGATATGGTAAAATGAAAACAAAGCCTTACAAGTCCTTATGTAGCATTTTCCCATCTTTCCTTTTGATGCCTTAAAGTGCAAGTAACAAATTTACAAAGCAACTCCAATTTTTAAGCCTAAACTCAAAAATGTGGCTAAACCATTGTTTTTAAAATGATGTTTCCAATCAAAATGATATATTGGATGATCCATTTTGGATTCATAGATCTCCCAAACCAATTTTCAAATTCAACTTTTTCAACTTATAAGCCATTTACAAGCCATTTGAACCATTTTTAAAAATCCATGCTCTAGGCCTTTTCAATAACTCATGACCACTTTTCTAGGCTTAAATTCCCATTTTGAACAACTTTCATGTTTTGAGTTTTTCCATTTGAGGCTTGGAAATAGGAGATATGGCCTTTGCTTAAAATGACCTATAACTGACAAATGACCAAAATACCCCTGTCTTGTTCAAACCATAAGTTGAGTTCTACAAATCCTATCAAGGACTTCTACCACTAAAATTAAAGCTAAGGAGATGCCCTTCAACATTTATGTTGGCCAAGAGATCATAGGAATCATCCTACTAGGGCAAAAGTTGTCTGCAAGTTGGGTGACTTTCAAGGACCCAGATTCACACACCTCAGTTGACCTGTAATTTGTCAAAACCATAACTTGAGCTCTGTAACTCCTATCAAGGACTTCCACCACTCAAATTAAAGCTAAGAACAAGCTCTACAACATTCATGTTATGGGGAAGATGTGATATCAATCACATCTAGAGCTAAAACTGCCTGGAAGGTAGGGATCAAACTAGGGTTTTTTCACTGACAATCCTCAGAAACCCTGACTTGAAACTTCTCAAACTCCTCAATCATGATGAGTTGGTCTAGGAATCATATTTATAACACCTCTATGCATCATTCCATGATCTCATGGCCCTTGGATTAAGTCTCAACCTTCTCCAAATTTTCAGTTATCCTAGGGTTGACCCAGTCAAAACCCTAATTCTACCATTCATGGTTGAATCTTCTGAATTCTTGCATAATGACTTCTCTGGGCTTCATGATGGCTTTCAAGACATCTCATAAGCTTTCTCAAAACATCAAGTTCATTTTTAAAGTCTCAGAATCATCTGAGGAGCTCCCACAACTCTCAAGCTATGAAGCACACAACCCTGGTTTCAACCAACTCCTCTGAGGATCTCTTGAACTTTCTGATGAAGGTATCAACTTTCAAACACTCAATGAATAAATAATTGTTGGTCAAATTTTGGGGTGCAACAGCTGCCCCTATTCAAACGGCTTGAACCTGACTGGGTGAGAAGCGAACGGCTCTCAACCAATCAAGGTGTGAGACGATTGAATATCGGTAAACCCGAAAATTTGCCAACTGCGCGAGCACGCGGTACTCTGCGGGGAACAAATCTTTGAATACTGCAACACTAGCTGCTCAACAACTAGCTAGAGAAATATCGACCTGACATCACCGTCAGTTATCCACATTAAATTCTTCTGGCATTGCCTTCAGACAATCACAACACCCAACATCGCCGCTGGAATACTAAACCGCCTGACACTACCGTCAGACAAGATTCTGAGGAACGCCCAACATTGCCGCTGGAACACCAAATCACCTGACATTGTCGTCAAGAACAACCATAACTCGGGGAAACAAGCGTCCAACATCGCCGTCGGAGACCTAACCCTGAATCACCAAAATACCCAACATCGCCGCTGGAGAAAATACAACAATGAACAAAATACCCCGCATCGCCGCTGGAGAAATAAATCTGCCAAAATACCCCGCATCGCCGCTGGAGAAATAAATCTGTCAAAATACCCCGCATCGCCGTTGGAGAACTAAAGGATCTGCATCACCTAACATCGCCGTCAGGAGACTGGATCACCTTGACATGCCCGACATCGCCGCTGGAAAACTGAATCTGACACCGCCGTCGGAAACAAACATCGCTCTGAGAGACACTCGACATTGCCGTCGTACAAACATCATCTCTAATGGGGATTTAAAGAGTCTGACCTCGCCGTCAAACAAACATTCAACCTCGCCGCCGAACCAACATCCGACCTCGCCGTTGAACAAACATCCCACCTTGCCGTCGAACACAAACCCGGTCTGGGAATCCGAAGTATACATCTCAAAGGTACAAAACCTGAGCTTGGGATGGAAACCAACACTTCCAACGGTACACATCCTAATATTGGAGGCAAACATATCCAAAGGTACGAAACCTGAGCTTGGAGGCGAACATATCCAAAGGTACTAAACCTGAGCTTGGAATCAAACATATCCAAAGGTACGAAACCTGAGCTTGGAATCAAACATATCCAAAGGTACGAAACCTGAGCTTGGAATCAAACATATCCAAAGGTACGAAACCTAAGCTTGGAATCAAACATATCCAAAGGTACGAAACCTGAGCTTGGAATCAAACATATCCAAAGGTACGAAACCTGAGCTTGGAATCAAACATATCCAAAGGTACGAAACCTGAGCTTGGAATCAAACATATCCAAAGGTACGAAACCTGAGCTTGGAATCAAACATATCCAAAGGTACGAAACCTGAGCTTGGAATCAAACATATCCAAAGGTACGAAACCTGAGCTTGGAATCAAACATATCCAAAGGTACGAAACCTGAGCTTGGAATCAAACATATCCAAAGGTACGAAACCTGAGCTTGGAATCAAACATATCCAAAGGTACGAAACCTGAGCTTGGAATCAAACATATCCAAAGGTACGAAACCTGAGCTTGGAATCAAACAAACACGCTGCCATTCTCTTGACATCTTGTCAAGCCGTTGCTAAATAAAAGCAAACACGTCGGGTCACCGGACATAATCATCAAGTTAACAACTCGGTTGAGGAGAGAAGAATGGGGGTTCACCCAAACAATCCTGACAACTCACTGGGGAAAAGGAAAAAAGGGTTCCCCCAAACGACCTTGTAGACTTTGCTGCAGAAAGACGAGAGAGTTCACCCCAACAACTTCAACAACTGCTGGAGAATAACGAAAGAGCCCACTCAGACGATTCCTACCAACTTTACTGGGGAGCAAGTATCTCTGCTCGAGAACAAGGTAACCTCCTGGTTCATGCTTCATATGCAAATGCTGGAAGAATGAGCGTAATGCTCCGTGCGAAACGGAATGCTACGCTTTTGGGTAAATGCTATGCAATCCTGCAAGGAAATGCCCCAGCAGAGTAAATGCTGGGAAGAGGAATCATCGTCTCGGGGAGAGTAACCATTATGCTGAGGAAAAGCTACCCTTCAAGGGAACTGCATTTTCTGCTTGTCTCAACTGGACTTGCACTTGAGGATGACAGACTCCTCCGGAGAACACAGCACATCAAGCTGATCGACACACTATCTTCTGCTATACTCTGCACGGGGAAAACGATAAATGCTCTGAACGGCTTTCTGGGGGAACGACCCTTCTAGGGAACATAGCCTTCGGCTACGAGACACTCATGTCATTAAGTCCTCAAACTCACGGGGATAAACAAACTTCGGCTTGCTGGACAATCCTTCAGGATCCGCTTGGGGAAACATTCCATCTGCCAATCATGACTGCGCTCGGCTGGGGATATCAATCTACCTGCCTGCTGCTGGGGAAGTGCCAACCATCTGCTGGGGAAAAGCCCTCCACTCTGTTGGGGGTTCCAGAAATCATCTTGAACAAACAACTCCGTAGGGCGCTTCCAAGAATCATCCTGAACTGATAACCTTTCTGGAGACTTTATTCTGTTGGGTATTCCAGGAATCTCCCTGGGCCACTCTTGCTGGGGACGCTACCGGGGAGCTCAAGGATCATCCTAAGCAAACAACTCGGGAAACTGCGTTGAGGCCTCAAGAATCACCTTAGGCAAACGGCCCTACTGAGGAATTCGAGAATTATCTCGAACTGAAGACTTCGCTGGGGATCACCCCGGGGTCTTAAGAATCATCCTAAGAAAGCGACCTTGTTGGGGAGTATCAGGAATCGTCCTGAGCAACTGGTCTCTTGGTGGGACACCTGTAAAACAAAAATGATAATGACCTAGATCATGCTTATGATGCATATGCTTCTGCGCTAGGCCCCACACGGTGGGAATGATATGCGTTTATGCTAAATGTTGTGCAATCATGCACAATGCTATGCAACGTTAAATGCTATGCAGTGTTAAATGTTATGCAGTGTTAAATGCTATGCAGTCATGCACAATGATGCGATCCCGTTCGCAAAATAAATGCTGGGGGGAGGAAACCCTTTTGTCAAGGAGACAAGAACTACTCAGGTAGAGGAATCATCCTGCTGAGGAGAATGTGGACACGCCAATATCAATTGGCCTCTGTCTGGGGAATTGATCTTCCGGTCGACTGCTGCAGGGCAAACAACCTCAGTTGACCTGCTCCGGGGGGACAAAGCTCTACGAGAACTTGGACCTGCTGATATCCATCGCGAGAATGAACTGCGCGGCCGTCTCGGCTACTCTTCTGGGGATAACCACTCTGTGGGGAAACAACTTCAGCTGCTCCACACTCCACTGGGGAAAATCAATCATGATCTGATCAACTTCCAAGGACCTGGCTCTCTTGGACATCTGCAAACTCGGCTGAGGAAGGAGAAGTCATTCTGCTTCGCTGGAGAGAGTACGACTCTGGGGAGATGCAGCATCAGCTGTTCAATATCTGCTAGGGAACATCCACTCATGGTCCCAACTGCTTCCAAGGATTCTGTTTTTCTGCGGACTCAGCCGGGGAGAGAAATCATTCTACTTTACTGGAGAGTACGACTCTGATGAGGAAATTCAATTTCACTGGGGAAGAAAGAATCATCTGACTTCGGGGAAGAGTACAACTCTGCAGGGGAATACAACATCAGCCGTTCCAACACTCTACTGGGGAAGAGGGAATCATCCAACTTCAGGAGAGAGTATAACTCTGGTAGGGAATCTCAATTCCGCTGGAGACTTTACTGGGGAAACACGAGCTCCGGCACCCGAACACTTCTATGAAATCTGCACTTGTGACCCGGTGCTGGGGAAAGACGACATCATTCTTCGGTGCTTGGCTCAGCTGATGGGGTGACGCTCCTTCAGGATGCGTCTGCTTGGGGAAGAGAACCATCTCCTGCTTCGGGAAGACATATCAATGCTCACTTTCTTGCGTTCAGATTCTGCGGAGGGGAGACTACTGAACTCTGCTGGAGAAGGAGGGCTCGCCCTGCTTCGGGGATGCGCACGGCACATCTTCTGGAAGGTGCTACACCTGCAACAACACATACAAACAAACAAGATACCCTCCTCAAAGGGGCCTATCCAGGTTATTATCTCGTGACAATATTCAATTAATTAAGTGCTTCAACAATCAATGGGCCTAGGCCCGTGAGTTTATGTATGCGCATTTTATCAAAAAACATCGGCGTTTTCATTCGCAAACAAAACGGATAAATGCTAAACAGACAAGCAGAATTGCTGAATAATGTGCATTTTATTGATGATGAACCCCTGAATGGGCAAAAATGTTTTACAACAGAGGCAAGCTCCTGGAATGAGGAAGCCGCGCAAAAATATAACATAAATATACATCAGTATATACAAATGTCGACAACGAGGCGTAGACGAACACCATGAGTTGATCCCTCTAAGACCCACTCGACTTCGATACTTCTCTGATGCTTCAGCTTAGGAAGAGATTGATTCAGATAAACGGCCCTCAGGTCTTCCGAACCACTAAACAATGAAAGCCCACACGCGGAACGCAGTCATTTGCTTATTCAAACCCCTAACTTTTGCGTGAACCGCCCTTTACGGGTTTTCAGTTCACCGGGATACCCTTTTTTGCCGAAGCCGCCCAGTGTAGGTTTTCGACTTCGCGGGTGTACATTTTTTCAATATATCCCTAATTTTTGCCCGAACCTTTTATTCTGTTTTTGGTTCGCCGGGATGCCCCTTTTTTGCCTGGACTCTTTCTTTTTTGTCCAGCGGGTCTCTTTCAAGCAAAGTATTTTTTAACTGCGTCCGCGTTCACCGGGGATGCAAAATATTCACCATCCATCGTGGATAACAACAAAGCTCCTCCTGAGAAGACCTTGCTGACGACATACGGCCCTTCGTAATTCGGAGTCCACTTGTCCCGGTGATCGGAGTGTGGCGGAAGAATCTTCTTCAGGACGAGATCACCCGTCTGAAAGCTTCTAGAACGCACCTTCTTATCATAAGCTTTCTTCATTCAGCTTTGGTACAGGCGACCAAATGCAATCGATGCTAACCTCTTCTCGTCCATCAGGCTGAGTTGGTTCAAACGATTCGCAATCCATTATGCCTCGTCGAGTTTCACATCAACCAAAACTCGCAAAGAGGGAATCTCCACTTCTAACGGTAGGACAGCTTCCATACCGTACACCAAGGAGAAAGGAGTTGCCCCGGTCGACGTACGCACTGTCGTACGATAACCGTGCAAGGCAAACGGCAGCATCTCGTGCCAATCTTTGTACGTCACAACCATCTTCTGAACAATCTTCTTGATGTTCTTGTTGGCGGCTTCAACAGCGCCATTCATCTTTGGCCGGTAAGGAGATGAGTTGTGGTGTTCAATCTTGAAGCTCTGGCACAACTCCTTCATCATCTTGTTATTCAAGTTCGAACCATTGTCAGTAATGATCCGCTCGGGAATTCCATAGCGACAGATGATGTCCCTCTTTATGAATTTAGCTACCACTTGCTTGGTCACATTAGCGTACGAGGCTGCCTCCACCCACTTGGTGAAGTAGTCGATAGCTACCAGAATAAAACGATGACCATTGGATGCAGTGGGCTCGATCTTGCCTATCATGTCGATGCCCCACATGGAGAACGGCCAAGGGGAGGACATGACATTCAATGGGCACGGCGGCACATGAACTCTATCAGCATAAATCTGGCATTTATGACATTTCTTCGCGAATCTGAAGCAATCTGACTCCATCGTCAGCCAGTAATATCCTGCTCTCAGGATCTTTCTCGTCATGGCATGCCCGCCGGCGTGCGTACCAAATGTGCCCTCATGGACTTCTTCCATGAGCATACTCGCCTCTTTCTCATCTACACATCTGAGTAGCACGAGATCGTGGTTTCTCTTATACAACACTCCATCAGGATTGAGATAAAAGTTTCCAGATAGCCTCCTCAGAGTCTTCTTATCCTGGGTTGACGCACCCGCAGGATACTCCTTGGTCATAAGGAAGGTCTGGATATCGTGGAACCATGGCTTGCCGTCAGTGGCATCATCGATTGCAAACACAAACGCTGGTCTATCAAGACGCGAAAGCACAATTCTTGGAGCCTCATTCCAATAATTGACTTTATACATTGAAGCCAGCGTGGCTAAGGCATCAGCCATCTGATTTTCAGCCCTGGGTACATGATGAAGTTCCACCCGATCGAAGAACGGAAGCAGCCTCCTGGCATAATTCATGTATGGCACTAAATTCGCTTGACGAGTTTCCCACTCCCCTTTAATCTGATTGATTACAAGCGCTGAGTCACCATATATGTCTAGATTCTTGATTCTCAAATCAATTGCCTCTTCTAGACCCATAATACATGCTTCATACTCGGCTTCATTGTTGGTAACTGGAAACGTCAGTCTCGCAGTAAAAGGGATGTGGGATCCGTGAGGAGTCGTGATGATAGCCCCGATACCACTTCCATAGGAATTAACCGCTCCGTCGAATATCAACTTCCACTGAGACTTCCTATCTGGCCCCTCATCGGGCAATGGCTCATCGCAATCCTTCGCTTTGAGAAACATAATGTCCTCGTCAGGGAATTCGAACTTCATTGGCTGGTAGTCTTCGATTGGCTGTTCGGCAAGGTAATCAGACAATACGCTTCCCTTAATGGCTTTCTGAGAAACGTACTGAATATCATATTCCGTTAACACCATTTGCCATCTGGCAATCCTGCCCGAAAGAGCCTGCTTCTCGAAGACGTACTTGATCGAATCCATCTTCGAAATCAGCATAGTGGTGTGATTGAGCATATACTGTCGTAGACGTTTGGCGGCCCAAGCTAATGCACAACACGTCTTCTCCAGCATCGAGTATCGAGATTCACACTCAGTGAACTTTTTACTCAAATAATAAATGGCATGCTCTTTTCTGCCCGACTCGTCGTGCTGACCGAGAACACACCCCATACTATTCTCCAGAACCGTCAGGTACATGATTAATGGTCGTCCAGCCACTGGGGGTATCAAGATTGGAGGTTCTTGAAGATACTGCTTTATTTTGTCGAACGCCTTCTGGCAATCCTCATTCCAAGTAACCGCCTGATCTTTCTTTAAAAGCTTGAACATCGGTTCACAGGTGGCCGTGAGCTGAGAGATAAACCTTGCAATGTAGTTTATTCGGCCCAAGAAACCACGAACTTCTTTTTCTGTTTTCGGCGCTGGCATTTCTTGGATAGCTTTTATTTTTGCAGGATCAACTTCAATACCTCGTTCACTAACGATAAACCCCAATAACTTTCCAGACCGCACTCCGAAAGTGCACTTGTTAGGATTCAGCCTCAGCTTGAACTTCCTAAGCCTTTCAAACAGCTTCAACAAATTGACCAGATGCTCTTCCTCCGTTTGGGACTTTGCAATCATGTCATCAACATAGACCTCGATCTCATGATGAATCATATCATGAAACAAAGTTACCATTGCTCGCTGGTAAGTGGCCCCTGCGTTCTTCAGACCGAAGGGCATTACCTTGTAGCAGAATGTTCCCCAGAGGGTAATAAACGTTGTTTTCTCCATGTCCTCCGGTGCCATCTTAATCTGATTGTAGCCGGAGAAGCCATCCATGAACGAAAACACGGAAAACTGGGCTGTGTTGTCGACCAACACATCGATATGAGGCAACGGGAAATCATCCTTAGGGCTTGCCCTATTCAAATCCCGATAATCGACGCACATGCGTACCTTACCATCTTTCTTCGGTACAGGCACAATGTTGGCGACCCACGGAGGGTACGTGGTAACGGCCAGAAATCCTGCGTCCAACTGCTTCTGGACCTCTTCTTTGATTTTTACAGCCATGTCTGGTCTCCTCCTCCTAAGCTTCTGCTTGACTGGAGGGCAATCTTCTCGCAACGGCAAGCGATGAACCACGATATTAGTGTCAAGTCCGGGCATATCCTCATATGACCAAGCAAAGACGTCACTATACTCTCGAAGCATCTCGACCAGTCTATGCTTGACATCATTCTGCAGCCCCTACTCTGACATTTCTGACGAGCTCCTCAGAACCCAGATTTATGATCTCAATATCTTCCTCGTGAGGCAGAATAACCTTCTCCTCTTGTCTCAACAAGCGGGCCAACTCTTCCGGAAGGTCCTCGTCTTCATCAATCTCATCCTCGGCTTGATAGATCGGGCAATCAAAGTCGTAGTGAGCCGTAGAGGGTCCAGAGTCGATGTCATCTGTTACGTGGATCCTGCAATGACAAGGGTTAAGTTTAAAGCAAGAATAAGCAGGTTAGCACAAACCCCGTTGCCATTTTACTGTTTTTCGAAATAAACATAAAACAGGAATAACAGAGAACACAATATTTGATTACGAAGAAAACGCCTTTTATTTATTAACAAAATGCATACACATAATCCAACAAGGCCCTGACAGTAAAACCACCATGCCCCGGGCAGGACACAGGGCTGTACAAAGATTGTAAAAAGCAAATCATTACTCTTCACTTGTCAGCTTGATAATCTCCTTGATGGTCCAGTTGTGGAGGCGCTCGCCCGGCTTGCTCGGTTGAATCCAGGCGTCAAGATCGCAATCACTGTCCCCGTTGTCCTCCGACGCAGCGTTGATGCTCTCGAAAATTACTCCCCCCTTGGTGAATAGGATCGGCCCTTTCCCACGAGATGAGCTGCCAGAAGAGGATGAAGCTTCAGCTTCAGGAGAATACCCCAATCCAAACTTATCTTGCTTGATTGGTATATCCAAGACATGCCCCCAGCCTGGGGTGGAACCGGCTTCGACAACGGCCCGAGCTTCCTTAAACGAGGAGAGATTCATCTCCTGCTTCTCTGTGACGACAGGAGCTACCTCTTTCACCCTGACGGTTTCAAATGCTTGGCAAAGAGTCTCATGGATCTCTCGATCCATTTCAACGTATTTAAAGGACGACAGGTGGCTCACCATGATGTCCTCCTCACCACAGACGGTTACTATACTGCCCCCGACAGCATATTTAAGCTTCTGATGCAGCGTGGACGTCACGGCACCAGCAGAATGGATCCATGCCCGACCTAAGAGGCAACTATAGGCGGGCATGATATCCATGATATAGAAAACCGTATTGAACGTCTCTGGACCAACTTGAATTGGCAGGGTCAACTCTCCGAAGACGTGGCGCTTGGTCCCATCAAAGGCTTTCACGACCAGATCACTGGGCGTGCACAACAATCCACGGGTATCCAATTTCATCAGTGCCTTCTTCGGAAGCACATTAAGCGAGGAACCTGTATCCACCAGGACATGCGACATGATCGTGCCTCTACACTCTATTGAGACGTGCAAGGCGTTGTTGTGATCTCTTCCTTTAGGAGTCAGCTCCAGATCTGTAAATCCCAGCCCATTGCCAGCATTAACATGGGCCACCACTTCTTCCAGCTGATTTACTGATATTTCCTGTGGCACGTATGCAGCATTCAATACCTTCAGTAATGCGTTGCGGTGCGCTTCAGAACACAGCAACAAGTTAAGAATCGAGATCTTTGACGGAGTCTGATGAAGATGATCTACAATTTTGTAGTCACTTTTCTTGATTAGTCGCATGAACTCTTCAGCATCTTTAACTAGCAAGTCTTTTTCTGCCCCTGCAGGGCTCTCTTCGACAGCTTTACCTTTACCCTTATCCACAGCGTCAGCCCGGACCACCTTCTCTGCTGCAACCTCTGCTGGCGCAAACACTCTACCGCTTCTAGTGATACCACTGACTTCGATAAGATTCTGCACAGTCGATCCGAATGGCTCTAGCTCTATCTTCTGACCATTACAATAAACTTCGGCGCCGTAATGCCATGGGACGGCATTAGTGCTCTCGAATGGGATTGGTCCGGCCCTGGTGATGGTAATAGTAGGCGGACGGGGCGCGGAAATAATGATAGGGTGACGAGGAATAGTAATGGTAGCGACTTCGTCTGCCTGCTTTAGCACGACCTCCCCTGATGCACTCTCAACGCTCCGGCTGAACTGTAAAATACCCTCGGACATCAGACTTTGGATACCTTCGACCAGCTGCTCACACCCATCAGGAAGTGTAGCACAAGCCATACATAACTCTCCACATCCAGGAAAGAAGCCCTTCTTCAGCAACTTAGCCTTGACAAAACTCAACGGCATCTTCAAATCTTTGACATCAGTCAGCAAGTCCGCACTCTCCTCAGTGATAACAGCATTCACTCCGCCCCCCTTATGATGAGGCATCGGGTTTTTGGTAACGTTGGGCACGTTGTCAGAAAAGTTGATAACCTTGGCGTCCACCAAGTCCTGGACTTTGTGCTTAAAAGCTTTACAATTCTCAATCGTATGGCCAGGTGCCCCAGTGTGGAACTCACAAGTAGCACTGGCGTCATACCCCGGTGGTGGTGCCCCTGTTAAGGGAGCCAACGTCCTCTTTTGAATTAATTGGAGCTGAAGCAACGTTTGCAGAAGCTGTGCATACGACATAGGTGGAGTTTCAAACTGACGATTTGTCGTAGGAGCCCGATTCTGATATCTCCTATACCCCTGCTGATTCTGCTGCTGAGGCTGCTGCTGCTGCTGCGGTGGGGCAGCTGGGATATTTATGCTAGCAATCTGAGGCTGAGGGCTCTTGCCCTTTCTCCGAGCATTAGTGACAGCACTGGCATCTCCCTCTCGACGCTTGCCAGTATAGGGTTTCTTGCTAGCTCCTCCAACTGAGGATGATTCGCCCTGAATTTTTCCAATCTTTATACCGTTCTCAACATGCTCGCCCAGAGTGATGAGAGCCGAGAATGTTCCAGACATGCCACTGACCAGCTTTTCATAGTAGATTCCAGGAAGGGTAGCCACGAACATTTGCACTAGCTCACGCTCAACCATCGGCGGTTGAACCCGAGCTGCCAATTCACGCCACCGCTGGGCGTACTCTTTAAAGCTTTCATTGTTCCGCTGTGAGAGATTCTGAAGCTGAACTCGGTTGAGAGCCAAGTCGCTATTGTATTGATAGTGGAGAACAAACGCTTCTGCAAGATCTTTCCAGGTGCGCACAGTAGCGGGCTCCAAACCCATATACCATTCGAGCGATGGACCGGAAAGACTATCCTGAAAGAAGTGCATCAGCAGCTTCTCATCGTCAGAATAAGCAGACATCTTTCTATAATAAGATCGGAGGTGGACCCGGGGGCAAGTAGTACCCTTATACTTCTCAAAGGTAGGCACCTTGAACTTGTGAGGTACCTTAAAGTCAGCAATCAACCCGAGTTTGGACATGTCAACGCCCAATGTGTTCTGATTTTCTATGTCTCTCATCTTGTCTTCCAGCGCTTTGAACCTGAGTCGAGCTTCAGCATTCAACTCTGCTTCTACACCTCTCTGAGAGAATATGTCATCCTGATGGTCCTCCAGCCACGGTTGAGGCACCAACAGATTTCCTGCACCAGCATTGCCGTTGACCGGCCCCATGTTAACATTGGCTCCCAGACTACCATTGCCGACGCCTGCCGCATTGAGTCCGAGATTAGTTATCAGATTGTCGTTAGCGCTGCCGTTGCCCCCGGCAACAGGAACACCATTCTATGGAGCATCCACTGGAGGAGGAGTGGGCACGGCCCCGCCGTGAAGTATGCCATTACTGTCAACCCTGGAGATCAGAGGTTGAACCAAAGTACGAAGCTGGTCTTGCCCATTAGCGACTACCTGCATCAGCTCCATAAAACGATCCATCCGTTCACGGAGCTCTTGAACATCTGACTGTACCTGATCCATTATCCTTGTCTGATTGGCGCGAGTTGAGTAGCGGTGGATGAGTCTTTGATCAATCCTGGAGATCGAAAGCAGCTCGAAACCTGTGTACCTGAAAAACCTGTCAACATTAAAGGTTAGGAAAGGCCACAAAATGCTTGTCATGCAAAATGCTTTATGCAGATGTATGCGTGTGTCTGTGCGCTTGAGAGATTTCCCCCGATCCTGGCGCCTTAGTACCAGTGCTGACAATAACAAGGAGGGGAATCTGGGCCCAATCATGGAGACAGCAATCTCACACATAGCATCAGCAATAGTCAGATTCGACACATCAAGGACCGAGAATTCGTACGCAACAGTCTTTCTGAGAGAGGCTGCAGTAACACAATAAGAGGCGAGAAATCCTGGATCGGGGAAACGGTACCTGTCACAGACACACGCCAATGGAATGATCATGCAAACTAATGCAAAATGCAGGCATGCAATAATATATCCAGGTGGCTGCTGCGGAGATTCGGTATCAACAGTCACTGATGAGAAGGAAACCCCGGTGTAAAAAACCACTGATCTGATCTGCTGAGAATAACCATCTGATAGGATCGAGATCAAAACTCTGCTCTGTCAAGAGCAAGTGCCTGATAATAAGGACCCGGGATGTATGATCAGAAGTGTCTGCTGATGAAGTCTTCAGACCCCAAATCAAAAATCTGCCCTCTCAAGAACAAGTGCACAGTTGCTGATGAGATCTTCAGACCCCACTCAAAAATCTGCCCTATCAAGAACAAACAACAACTGCCAATGAGATCTTCAGACCCCACTCAAAATCTGCCCTATCCAGAACAAACCACTGATAACAATATCCTGATTGAAACCTGCTCTATCAAGAACAGACAAACACCCGACGGTGAAAATCCTCTGATCAAAAACTCGCTCTGTCAAGAACAGTCAAATCTGCCACCGAGAACCCTGATACCAACATAACTGATTCACTGTCAAGAAAACCAGGTAGTCTGAAGGTATAAGTTTCCTGCAATATCCCGACCCCACTCACAGGTATGGACCTAATCCACGGACAAAGGTACGGCATCCTATGCGGTCATCAGCGTCACAGACTTTCATGAGTGACGATACGATTCCCAGAAGGAGTGGCATCATCAAGTCATGAAGAGGCCTCACTTAGCTGACTTCCAAATGATCGGTCCCCAGAGTCGACAATCCTCACGTCTGGACTCCCCTCAGATCCTCAGGACCGGAAAGGAGCACCTCTGCAAGAATCTCGTCTGAGCGCAGATTTTCGTAGGGAACTGTGCCTGCTCAGCAGACAGGTTCGTCTACTACTTCTCCGCAACTATATCTAGGTGTGTACTCAAGCTCAGGTCCGGCTTCTCACTCATAGTAACATCCCTCTCCCACAGCAGCGCAGATAATCATATCAAACTGGAAATAAAATGCGGGAGATAAAATGCGGGAAGTAAAGTGCGGGAAGTAAAAACGCGATAAATAAACGCAACCCAACAAGCAAACACACAAACGATAGGATTGACTCGCGTAGGGGATGGGAAACGGTCCCAACATAAGGGATGGGAGAAGTCCCTAGATGCTATAAGTCCCCAGCAGAGTCGCCAGCTGGTCGCTTGCGCGAAAATAAGGTGCCGGCATGACAGAAGAGTCGCCACCTTTCGTTATTTATCCCTCAGAGCGGGAAAGGAAACGATCGGAAAAACCTGACGAAAAAGGGTAAGACAAGGTCGTCGCAACCATTGTCTGGGTTCGGGAGTCGGTTACGCAAGGGGAAGGTATTAGCACCCCTCACGTCCATCGTACTCGACGGGATCCTCGCTTGTTTGTTTACTTGGACGGGTTGGTTATAATCTATCTACCTATCAAGGCTGGCTGAAAAAGAAAAGAAAAATGACTCGGCAAAGCGTCGCGCTTTATGCCTACGTATTCCCGTCTGGAACGAGAAATCAGAGTCAACGTAGTTCGGCTAACTACGGGTGAAGATGGGGAAGGTTGCTCGCTAGGATATCGCATCCTATGCCTACGTACTTTCATCTGGTATGAAAGATCAGAGCAAACGTAGTTCGGGAAACTACGGGTTATCTCCTAAAAGAAGCGTTTTTTATTGTATTTGCGATCTCAACCGCACTAAAGACTATGACCTGAGAGTGAATGCGTCGCATGTCACCCACGGGGTACCATACTAAACATCCATCCTCAGATGGCTTGAGGCTCGTAACGTACGAAAGAAATCATTCATGATTACTGTATTTTAAACTGCTTCGAGATGAGAAGAGAACAGGCCCAACTAGGAGGGAGACTATCAAGTCCTACTGTTGTCATGCCATGGATTCATCCTATGGTTGAGGTTTGAACAGGGAACTCCTAGATGTTGTCATGCATAGGTTTCAACCTAAAAGTCTATCATCAAATCCTCATCAGAAGAAATGAGAGTCCTAAGGGATCATGTCGATGATACACCAAAACAGACAAAAGCATCAGCTTTAACAGTAAAATGCATGCAATGCAAGTGAGGGAGGAAATGTGTGTGGGGCTTCAGCCTCCATAAGCTCGTCTCGACCTCAAGCCAGTCATGAAATAACAGTGATCATACTGAAGATAAACAACATGCTATCAAGCAATGAACAGATAAAAGAAGTGAAGTGCCATCAGGCAAACAACACACATGCTGGAGAAAGGATCATTTACTCTCTAACCCTAACCCTAACACAGAATCCTGATCAAATCTAAGCAAAAACCTAACCAAAAGAAATCAATCCCAGTCTTCAAGCTTCAGACAAGCTTACCAAAGAAAGGGAGCTAAGTAAGCAGGCCCATAGTGTCTTCCTCAGGAAAGCACTAGGAGGTGTATACTCAGGAGTCATACCCTATGTGGCTCAACCACTGTGATCAGTTTACATTCCTCCTCAGGAGAAACTAAACTCACAAGCAGGCTCCAACATCACTGGATACTTAGGAAATCCTATCTGAACTAGTGGAACTAAGTGAACAGACTCATAGGACCTTCCTCAGGAAAGTACTAGGAGGCTTCCACTTAGGAGTTGTATCCCATGTGGCTCAACAACATGTGATCAGTTTACATTCCTCCTCAGGAGAAACTAAACTCACAAGTTGGCTCCAACATCATTGGATACTTAAGAAAGAGGTGAGAAGAAAGAATGAAAGTCATTCATAGTGCCTTCCTCAGGAAAGTACCATGAACTTCCTTCAAACTTCAGGATCTCAAACCTCACAGACAGGGAACAAGCCAAGCTCTGGGTCTCTGAATCTTGATCTACAATCTTCTCTTCATCATGCTCTTCAACAATATCTTCAAGACAACACCAGCCCCACAACAAATTCCCCAAAATAAACCCCAGAGATGAACAGATAACCACAGGACAGACAAAACCATCAGGCAACTTCAGAAAATACCTAAAAATACTAAACCAAGGGGGAAAAAATCTATCAATTATTCACAAGGGTCTACAACATCTACCCATAACATCCACATATACCCCTACCCAAAAATCAAGACAAAACTATCTAAAGAAATGAATTTCCTTACTTATGCACAATCTAAACCCTAATTAGGATACCCTAATGCTAACCTAATTAAACTAATCAAATTTTAATCTAAAAATCAAGAATTAAATCCTATGGGGAACTATGATTCAATATCTAATCACACAAAAACGAATGAGTTAAAAATCCTAAGGGAAAGCCCTAAAAGAAATTCTACAAAATCATGTACAAAATTAATCCTATTTTAAAAGCTATTTAAAAGAAAAATCTATTAAAAATATGAAAAGAAAATAAAATGGACATTTTATTTATTTAGAATTTTCTAGACAAATTTATGAACACATGAAAAAAACAAGAATTAAAAAATACCAAATTTTGGATTTTATATGAATTTTATAAAAGACAAACAATAAAAGAAAATAAAAAAGAATTAAAGGGGATGGGGGGTGAAAATAGCAAGGCAGGTTAGTTGAAAATATATGGGCCAGAATAGGGGGTGGTGCGCGTAGCAAGAGAACACATGCTAAGCCCAGACGGACTCACTAATTGAAACGGCAGCGTTTCAATTTTTGAATTTTCCCTCCGTTTGTGTTGATTGATCTGGGTCGTTGGATGAGGTGAATTTGTCAACGAATCCAAGCTGATCCAAGGGTGGTCAGTCGTCTTCTCCAAACGAAACCCTAGGGTTTCTGAACCTTATTCTCATGCAAGGAACTTACACTCTCTCTATCTCTCTCGTCTGGCCACAAAACTTCACGATACAAAAACCAAAATTACTCCTCTCCTCGCCCTCTACACAGCCATGTCCATGGATTCCTCTAAAACCTAACCACTCAAGAGATACACACGATGGAAGCTCTGTCCACCATAGTTTGCACCTGGTATGCACGATCATGACCTTGGCTGAAACTAACCTACAATGATCTATACTTCATGGTGATTATTCTAAACTACAAAACTAAGGTTATAGTATATTAGGGCACGAGTTCTTGAACTCAAAACAGAAATGGCCATAACACGAACCTACATGTAATGCTCTAAAACTCACCATGAGTCATCTCCTAATGGTCTCTACCACATTTCACCTAACCACATGATCTAACTATGCATAAATAATGAGATTCGAAGGAAAATGCATACCTTGCAAGTGGTGATGGCTATGGTGGTTCTCCTTCAATTCAAGACTTGGTACTTCCTTTAGATGATCTTTAAGGGATCTATATGCTTCTGTTTGCAGTAGTTTGTGCTCACACTTCTTGAATCAACCTAGCCAATCCTTCATGCAAGTTGGAGTGAAGCTTGTGATCTCATGAACCAGCCACGAATTCTCCTTGATTTTTCTTGCCAAATACTCAATGTTGCTTGTAGATGATGATGATAATCAGAATTGTAGTGATTGATGAAGTTTCAATGGGGTTTGGAATGAAAATGCACTTTTGGAGTGAAGGAATCAAAGTGTAGTATGCAAGCTCTAAGAATCACCAACCAATGCATGGAGCCACCCTAGGGCTTATATAGATGAGAATAGAAATGTGTGGAAGTTTGTAGAACCTTCCATGAAGCTTCTAGAACTTCTCATGCAATGATAATTTGAATTTGTCATCTTGAGTAAATCTCATGCTATATCATGATACACCATGCAATCTCACTCAATTTCTCCTCAAATGATATGGTAAAATGAAAACAAAGCCTTACAAGTCCTTATGTAGCATTTTCCCATCTTTCCTTTTGATGCCTTAAAGTGCAAGTAACAAATTTACAAAGCAACTCCAATTTTTAAGCCTAAACTCAAAAATGTGGCTAAACCATTGTTTTTAAAATGATGTTTCCAATCAAAATGATATATTGGATGACCCATTTTGGATTCATAGATCTCCCAAACCAATTTTCAAATTCAACTTTTTCAACTTATAAGCCATTTACAAGCCATTTGAACCACTTTTAAAAATCCATGCTCTAGGCCTTTTCAATAACTCATGACCACTTTTCTAGGCTTAAAATCCCATTTTGAACAACTTTCATGTTTTTAGTTTTTCCATTTGAGGCTTGGAAATAGGAGATATGGCCTTTGCTTAAAATGACCTATAACTGACAAATGACCAAAATACCCCTGTCTTGTTCAAACCATAAGTTGAGTTCTACAAATCCTATCAAGGATTTATACTACTAAAATTAAAGCTAAGGAGATGCCCTTCAACATTCATGTTGACCAAGAGATCATAGGAATCATCCTACTAGGGCAAAAGTTGTCTGCAAGTTGGGTGACTTTCAAGGACCCAGATTCACACACCTCAGCTGACCTGTAATTTGTCAAAACCATAACTTGAGCTCTGTAACTCCTATCAAGGACTTCCACCACTCAAATTAAAGCTAAGAACAAGCTATACAACATTCATGTTGTGGGCAAGATTAGATATCAATCACATCTAGAGCTAAAACTGCCTGGAAGGTAGGGATCAAACTAGGGTTTTTTCACTACCAATCCTCAGAAACCCTGACTTGAAACTTCTCAAACTCCTCAATCATGATGAGTTGGTCTAGGAATCATCTTTATAACACCTCTATGCATCATTCCATTATCTCATGGCCCTTGGATTAAGTCTCAACCTTCTCCAAATTTTCAGTTATCCTAGGGTTGACCCAGTCAAAACCCTAATTCTACCATTCATGGTTGAATCTTCTGAATTCTTGCATAATGACCTCTCTAGGCTTCATGATGGCTTTAAAGACATCTCATAAGCTTTCTCAAAACATCAAGTTCATTTTTAAAGTCTCAGAATCATCTGAGGAGCTCCCACAACTCTCAAGCTATGAAGCACACAGCCCTGGTTTCAACCAACTCCTCTGAGGATCTCTTGAACTTTCTGATGAAGGTATCAACTTTCAAACACTCAATGAATAAATAATTGTTGGTCAAATTTTGGGGTGCAACACTTGGCATCAAGGATTTGATTGGAGGTCTTCAAGAGGTAAGTAATATCTACTAAATATACTCATTCTTTTGCACCATGATCATGTTTGATGTGAATTAGTTTAGATCCGCCTAGAATCCCATAGGTCATGTTTGAACTTGGTTTGTGTTTGTTCTTATAAATTTTCAACTGCCCTAAAGATTGGATGTTGGATTTGTTGGTGTTTTTCCATTTGATGAACCATGTTCTGTCTTTGCCCAAGTTGGAGGATGTGTTGATGTTGGAACTCATTTACAAGTCATGATGCACATGTGAGACCTTTGTTTAGTACAGGATGTAGGTGTTTGATGTTGTTGTGATACACTTAGAGTGCTTGGTATTTCAAATGTGCAAAATTGTTAGTTTATGTTTAGACTATCATTGGTTTGATTTGGAAACCTCATGTGTATGCCTTTGTTCTTATTGAAACATAGTTGGATGATGATTTGTTTCTGTTACAAAATGTTTTGAAACTTTTCATTGCAACTCATATGTCACAACTTCAATACCATAAGTCATTTTCTGTTCCAACTTGAATTTGAGTTTTTTTTTAAACTTCATATATGTTGTATTTAAAGCATGTGTGAGGCTTCAATCTGTTATTAGCATGTTTGAATTGAGCTTTAGATTGGAAAATGCATCTTTGACACACAATCTGCAGTTGCCTTTGAATTTTAAGTTGTGTTCATTTTTAAAGAAAACTAAAAGCACCATTGAATTCCTCTTTCAATTTCAAGTGGTTTAGACCTAAACTTTGTTAAATTCCATGGAGTTTTGATCAAGTTTGAGTTGATCACATTTTTGGTTTGTTCTTGTTTGGTTTGACTTGTTTTTGCCCAGAAATCATTGCTTTTGGGGTTTATCTATTTCTAGGGTGGTTTGATACATTGAATGTATCACCACCCCAATGGTTATGACTTCCGTACCTTATGTTACTTTTCCTTGCTTGCCTGAGTTCGATCCTAGTTGAGGACAACTCTTTTGCTATTTTATGATTTTTCTCATGTTTTACCATATGTTCTTTCTTTCTCCATGTTATTTCACACGCGTTCCTTGGCTGGTTTGGTGAGGTTTTGGACCTATGAACCTTAGGGCGTGAGTTCAACCCTCGAGGGAGACATTCCCTTATTTTTATCACTTAATTTTTATGTTTTCTTCACAAACTTTAAATCATCATAACTTACTCATTTTTTAACTTTTTTGCCCTATTCTTTTTGCAAAATGTTCTTCATCATGTTTATTTTCAAATAGTAAGTGAATAATTCAAGGATGCATATCCTAGAAATACTTTAACTCACTTGGAAATCATGTTGTTTTTTAGGGTTTTCACCGTGTTTCTTTTGAAACTTTTCTCAATTACCACTTGACCTATCTTGTAAGATTGATTGTGCTTGATCCACATATGTTTGTTAACATGCTTGAATGATTAAATTTTGCTTGATTCAAAGTCTTACCATGTTTAATATTTGCTTTTGTGAATGTATCTGTTGAAAACTACCACACTATATCTCTTGATGTTGTAACTTCTTGAGTGTGTTCTTTATGTCTTCTCTACTTGTTTAGGTGTCTTTTAGAGTCATAAAATGCTAGGGCTTGCCTTGTTTTGGTTGTTACCATAAACTTGCATGTATTTACCCATGAAACTTTGAATTCTTATTTGAACTGTTGTAACACTTCTTGTATGATTACTTGTGCTTGATTGTCATCAATACATGATTGTTGGTCTCACGTTGTTACATTTGACATCTTTTGATCCCTATACATGCTTGCCTCAAGTTGTGACTTGCTTGCATTTAAACTTGTTGAATTACATGTTCTGTTGTTTTTGTCTTGATGGTTGTTACCTCATTGCTCTTCATCTTTGTCAAGATGTTTTAAAATTAATATACCTTTTATGTTTGGTCATGTAAGAACCTCTACCATGTTCCCTCTTTAGATATTGAAATATCTTTGTGCTTTATAGGTTGTAACCGTTTGACTTAATTGTAATCTTTGCTTGATGTTGTTAGATGGTTGCATATCTTTCTTGGTTGTTACCTTGCTCTTTTATATCTTCATCATGTTTGAATGAATTTTTATGTATGCCTTTTAACTTTGTTAAGGTTTTCCCCAAGTGATGGAACTTGTTAGTTCTCATCCAGTTGCCTCATCTTTTCCCATTCCAAAGGAAAGTCTCTCTATTGACTTCACTGTCATAGATAGCTCATTACCCTCTATGACTTTGTTAAGTCATCTTGAACCCTAACTTAGTTAAGTTAGAACCCATATCTATTAGACTTTGCTTTAAGTCTAAAAGACCTACCCCTTGTTAGGAATATCATTCAACTAGAACTTTAAAATAGAGTTTGTTAACTATATGTAAGAATCATTGTCATGATTACTTACTCCTCTATTGGCTTTTGTAAAAGTCAGTCCCCTTGAGTGTTTAACTTAGATCTAGAGAGTTTTGTTAAACTCTATGAAAACATTGTTATGTTTGCTTCCCTTTGAACCTTGATCATAATCAAGTGTTCATCTGCCCCTAGTAAGGTGAACTACGGTTGCTCTGATTCTATCCTAGTTAGGATACGTAGGCAGAGGATGCGATGTCTTTGCGAGCAAACTTAGAAACATCAAACTTAGGCCTTCATCCAAACCCTAATCCCAAACCATAGAAAATATAAGCAACTTAGCATACAAACATACAAAAGGTTCTTGTAGAGTACTACAGATGTTTAGGATGTGAAATACCTAGCCTAGGCATAACCAACCCCCGATCCCCGAATCTCTTAGCGTTGTTGTTACATCGCGCAAAAGGTTTTTATTTCTTTAACCTTTCCTTTGGATAAATTAAAGTCTAATTGTGAATTTAATGAATTAAGATTCAAGTTAATCAATAGTTTGACATCACGATTCTCACTGCAACACTAACCAAAAGTCAGGATCACTAGAGAGTTATATCCAAAAGTCATGCGAAAGAGGCTACTAACCAAGAGTTAGGATCACCCAGACACCGACCGAGGGCGAATACATAAACAATAAAGACTACCAACCAAAAGTTGGGATTTTCCAAAAGCTTACCAACCAAAATTTGGTATACACAGGAAGTAGAATCAACCGACTTACAACCTGAAAGGAAGATGATTCCGTTGGGGAAACAAAAGAGGACTACCAACCAAAAGTTGGGATAACATCCGCAAAACGAGGGACTACCAACCAAAAGTTGGGATAACATCAACAAAACAACCAAGCTGGGGATTATAAGAACATCAATTTTATCCGTTAAAGAGTTAATGAAAGGACAACCGTACTCATCAGAGAGATACGTCATCAAAGAGTTGATGGAAATGAAGCTGACATCGTCAAAGGGTTGACGGGGAGAAAACTTGGAACATCATCATCAAAGGGTTGATGGCAATAAAACTTTATTAGAGAGACACATCGTCAAAGAGTTGATGAAAAAATAACATATGGAATGTCCTAATCAACGGGTTAATGGTAGGAAAAACTGACGTCGTCAAAGGGTTGACGGAAGAGAGAAACTTCATCGAAGAGACACATCATCAAAGAGTTGATGGAAAGAAAACCTGACTGAAGGAACACTTTGTCAAAGTGTTGACAAAATTAAATGTGTTTAGGCATGTCTTCATCAAAGGGTTAATGGACAAAGACTGATCGAGGGTAAGATCGACGTGTGATCTAAGAACCAAAGAAATGTAAGAAGACGAGTGAAATGTCTGTCGGGGAATGGCTTGGCATTCTCTGAGGATATGTCACTTATTTGACTGAAAAGCTGATTCGGGCTTCCACGGAAGGTACCAAAACTGGCCTATGCTTCGCATGCGTATGTTTGAATATGGCATAATGCTCCACACAAAATGAAATTCTACGCATTTGAGGATGTAAATGAAATGATGATTACTATAGATAGAACGCAAATGCAGGCTCGGGATCCCGGGGAAAGAAAGACGTGCCAAGTATGATTGGACTTTGCTGGGAAAGATGGGTGAAACCTGATGGTGATTGATCTTTGAAAGGTGAAAGTTTTCTAGGTATCAATGGGGATTAAACTTTTAGGGGTTGCCAATAGGGATTGGGCTTTGGTTTAGAGATGCCAATAAGGATTAGGTTTTGGATGAAGGTGCCAATATGGATTGGGCTTTTGGTTTCTGTGAACGCCAATAAGGATTAGGCTTTGGGTTATCTGTTCGAGTTCACAAGACTTCATGCTATGCTATGATAGATCATATGCAATGATTATGCTGTGACATGATGGCTTAACTGGTGGTTTCGAGGTAGGTCAGGTACGATTGACATTGGGAAGTGTCTTATCTGGATGCAAGGTTTCTGGTTAAAAGGCCAAGGAATGGTTAACATGACTTTTCGACGTCCGTCTTGAACTTGAAGGTTGACAGAACCTGTATGAATAGCTCTGACTAGCTCTGGAAATATGGAGAGGAAAGGTTCCTTTGTCTCCAATCTTGCCCTAGCCCGTGGATTTTCTGTAAAAATCTTCCTCGAAAGGAAAACCTGGAATCTCTGAACCCTGCTGGTTTAAGATGGACTGCCTTAGCATTTTGAACCTCATAGAGGTGCTTTAGATTAATTACCTTCTGGATAAGGATAACTTATGTGCTCTTGGGGTGGCATGCCCCATCCTTGAAGTGATTTTCCCCTGACTGGCTGATTTGTGAAGTAACGTCTTTGACTGACCTTCGAGAGATTTGATGAATCTCGACCTGGTTGCCCCAAATTAATTGACTTTTGGACGGATGAGTCCCCTGGTATGATCATTTTACATGACTTTCCCCAACTCCACAGAGTAATTAGGAACTTTGCATATTATTTTAATCAATCCTTCCATTGCATGAATTTTCAAACGTCAAGTGCTTACTTGCAAGTAAAACAAATCGTTTTGAAAATGGTGTTTTTAATGCAATGCATATGACAGTTTTGAAATCCAAGTTTGTTCACTGGAAAAAAGTTGTGACATATAGTGAATGAATCACCTATCATAATGCCAACATCAATACCCACATGGTAAGAAAATCCTTTTAGGATTCAATTTCAATGCTATCTTTACCAAAGTATGCTTTTGAAACAAACCATGCTTCAAATAGATCTTTTGAGGGTTGTAACGTAGCTTGGTTCACGGTTTAAGAAAGAAAGGATATAAGGTTCAAAGTTTGTTTTAACCCACCCATTCTCCTTGATATTCTCCAGTTCTATGTTTAGCTAACTCGACACAAGCACTCACCTTTCAAAGATTTTGAATGACGGGAGTGATGGTTACGGAACCCACAAGGTTTTCGGAGTGACAATCACTTGCTTTTCATCTTTGGTGTCTGGAATCACACGACTTGTTCTTTATCGAGGATTTTTCTTTTGTAATCCTTTTCATTTTCATCATTTTTTGATTTCCCTGCTTTTGCCTGGACTGACTTTTTTTTAAATTTTTGATTTTGAAGTCCAGCGGGATGCCCTAATTTTTGCCTAAGCCACTTGTTTTCAAGTTATCGACTTAGCGGACTTTTTCTTTTTTTTCTCTTTTAATTCTCTTTTTGGGAACAAATCATGTGACATCAGCTTGTTTGACTTGTTTGAAAGGATTGTGACTACCTCACTCCTTGGTTGGTAAGGGATAACCACTGTAAGTTTTTGAGGTACGACCTCTACAGGTGTGATTGATCCTCAAACGGGAAAACTCCTTTTGCAATTTGGATGCCTAGTCAAATTAACTGACATCTACCCTACCCTAGGTTAAGATTGAGGGTTTTTCGTTTTCAGAAAGAAACTCCTACTTCTAGGCTCAACAAGGTTTGACAAGGGATTATCATCCTTATAACTTCGGTGGTTAGGTATTTGAAACAATGTCTGTACATCATCAGCAAAGGTTTTATTCAAAAACATACAACCGTAAGTTTTTGCGTCTTTCAATTTTGTCATCCTCCCTCGGATTTTTCTTAAACAAGCGTTTGACATCAATAAAAAAGTATGAGTGAACACAAATGGATTTAATCAAAACATGCATGTTCGTTTCATTATCATTATCAATCAAAAATAGACAAATTTTACAAATAAGTTCGCACTTTAACAGAAAAGAAACTAAAAATGCAAAGAAATGACATGATATAAAAGACTTCCAGCTTCGGGGAACTGGACTTTCCAATCTTGATTTGCTACTGAGCTAGCCATCTTCAGAATTGTTCTTCGAAGCCAGTCTGATACTCTTCTGAACATCTGGTCTCGGTGAATTCCTCCATAACATGAACTGATGAACCCACATAACTGGATGATGAAGGATTATTGATCTGAATACCCTGAGGTGTGACTGAGAACATATTGGAGTCAAGCAGAGTCTGAATCTTACTCTTGAGCACCTTACAGTCTTAAGTTGAATGCCCTTGTGCCCCAGCATGGTAATCACAATGGGAGTTGACATCAAAACTTGGTGGATATGGCGGAATCACTGGATTAATCTCCTTCGGCACTATCAACCCAACTTTGATCAAATCTGGCAACATCTGACTGTACGATATTGGCAACTGAGTGAAATGCCTCTCTGGCTTCCTAGGTCTTTGTCGGGCATGCTGACGCGGCTGACGATGATATGACTGTTGGCTCTAAGTAGTTCTCTGATTTGGAGAAGGGTACCTTCCCTGTGAAGAGAATGGTATTTGACATGGAGACCTAGAAGATTGTTGACTCTGAACAGTTGAAATATATGAAGACTGAACCTGAGGTATCGGGGATTCTCGGATGGGATTACTTTCTTTCTCCTATTCTTCTTGAGAACTAACAACTGGTTCACTTTCACAAACTAAAATGTCTGAGGTGTCTTGAATCTTTCCATTCTTAAGTCCGCTCTTGATACGTTCCCTAACTACTATCAAGTCAGAAAATTTTAATGCCCCAATACCAATCATCTTATCCAAGTATAGACCTTGCAAAGTACCCATGAACAGGTCAACCAATTCCATGTCTAGAAGTGGTGGTTGAACATGAGCAACTAACTCTCTCCATCTCTGAGCATACGCTCTAAAAGATTCATTATCCACTTGAGATAAGTCTTGCAACTGCATGTGACTGGGAGTTATGTCGAGATTATAATTGTATTGCTTCACAAAGGCTTTGGTTAGGTCTGACCATGATCGGATGCAACCACTCTCTAACTGCATGTACCAACTCAACGATGCCCCACTTAGACTGTCCTGGAAACAGTGAATCATAAGCTTGTCGTTGTGGACATATGAGGTCATTCTTCTGCAAAACATCACCAAATGTTGCTTTGGATAGCTATCTCCTTTGTACTCCTCAAAATTCGGCATCTTGAAATTTAGAGGCATCACAAGACCAGACACCAAACACATGCTTGAAGCATTCAGATTAAGAGTATCATGGCCCCTTAGGGCGTCAAGTTTCTCTTCCAACAAACGATATCTTCACATAAATTCAACAGTCTGTGGGTCTTTTGGTTTCATCTTCGGAACAACCCCTTGGAAGTCTGGCAAGGAGAATGTAAAACTCTGATAGTCTGTGTCATTAAGAGAAGAGGAACATCTATCTCAAACAATGGTACGCTTTTGTATACTTCATCCTCAATAGGAATCCGCACATGCTGAGCTCGAGCAAAATTGTTCACTAGAGGTGGAATAACATTCTCATTAACCGGAGTCCTCTGAATATTGGCCTCTCCCCTTGTCATGGCTGTCATGGCTTCCATGAGTTGATCTAACTGATTCTTCATCAATTCAAACTCTGCCCTTGTAACAACCTGATTCTGCTCTCCCGAGTTCATGATTCTTCCAAAATCTAATTCAAGTCCAATGCGAGTGTCGAGAAATCAACTGCAGGTCGGACAAAAGATGGATGAGCTCTCTGTTTCTGGATGAGGAAGGAAATGCAAATGATGCGCAGATGCTTATGCGATGCAATATGAAATGCAACAGACATGGGATCAAGGCTTCCACAAACATTCTGAATAATTGTTGCGCTGCTGATTGAAAACATTCATAAGTCTGCTCTAAAGAAAACACCCGAATACCAGAATTCCCGAATGATCAGAATATCGAAACCAACAGAATACCTGGATGATTGGAATAATCAAAATACCAGGCTGATAAGTTCCCACTAATAAGAAGACCAAAAACCTGGGTAGGTTGAAAGTCAAGGGTTCCTGCAAAACCCATTCCCTCTCACATGTGTATTCTAGTCTTGGGTGACATGGAAATCCTAACAGGTCGTCAGTATCATGAACTCTCAAGTCGAGAAACGATGATATGTTCACCATTTCTAGTTTGGCATCATAGTCAATCAAGGAGGTCTACACTATCTTCTCAATGAATGGTCTCCAGAGTCGTTCCCTTTCAGATCCAACACCCCTTCAACTGTCCAAGATGCATAGGATAGGATGTCTTCAAAGAAAGCCTCGTATGGACGCAAATTTCGTGCAGACTCTTGCGTGGCTAAATGCCACACAAGTTTACAGTACTCACTACACTAATCCTATGTGTATACTTAAGCCTGGGTATTGGGCTTATCTCTCATAGAACAACCCAACCAACAATACAACAACAGTATAATATGATAACAATAATAAAGTGCAAAAGGTAAAAATGTAAATGCAATACTATACAAAAATAAATATACACGTACAACACACATATGCACAAAAATAAACACCCAATGATATAAAACAAGCAAGCGCTAGGATTGACTCGCATAGGGAATCGTAATCCCCAACAGAGTAGCCAGTTGTCGCAAGTGCGAAAAAAGGATCGGCATAAACAAACAGAAGAGTCGCCACTGGACGTAATTTATCCCAAAGAGAGGGAAAGGAGACGATCGAAGAAAACCTTAAAAAAGGAGAAGACAAGGTCATCGCAACCAAATCTTGGGTTCGGGAGTCGGCTACGCAAGGGGAAGGTATGAGCACCTCTCATGTCCGTTGTACTCAACGGGATCCACACTTGTTGTCTATCAAAACGGTGAGTTATTTAAAAGCTACTGCTAAACAGGGAAGAGAAGAAGAAACAGACTCGATAGGACATCGTTTCCCTATGCCTACATATTCCCTCGTGCAATAGAAAAGTCAAAGTCAATGAAGTTCGAAAAAATACGGGTGATGGGGGGAGGATTGCTCGCCAAGACATCGCCATCTTGTGCCTACGTATCCTCATCTGGTATGAGAAATCAAAGCAAACATAGTTCGGGTAACTACGGAACAAAGGTCTCGATCGCACGGGGGTGAGAGAAAAGATTCAATTAACAGGGTTGTCTCGATTGCACTGGGGAAAGAGAAAGGGGAAGTTAGTTGTTAGTGTGCTCGTTGTTGCACCCTAAAATTTGCCCACCGGTTTTCCGACTTTGACTGGCTTTTGCTTCGTTTTCATCTGCATATCATTTAGGTCGCATTTTGCCCGTGTTATAAGCCGAATTGAATTTATCAGAATTGTAGCTACTTTGCTCGCGTTTCAGGCGATTCAAATCAATTCAACCAAGAAGTTCAGTTTCGAAATCGAGCAAAAATCGCTCTCTTTTTTATGATTCAATCTGTGTCGATAATATTGGCGCATTTCGGTGCTCGCCCGTTTTTTCCATGGCATTTTGCTTTTTATTGGTTTTTTTTTGTTTTTTTTTAGTTATTTAGAAAATAGTTTTGATAGATTTTTAATATTGTTTTTAAATGGATAGAATTGTTTTTTTTAAGATTTTTATAATGAGTTTTTATTATCAGCATAGAATTTTTTCTTAAATAGATTTTAATATTTATAGTTTTTTTATTATTTAATTAATTTAGGATTAATTTGGGTTTATTATTAATAGTTAGATTTTTATTTAGTTTAAATTAACTAAGTGATTAGATTAGATGTTAGTCAACTTTATTAATAATTTTCGTTTGTTATTTCATTAACATCAGCATGTTCATTAACCATGTAATCAGCTTTTTAAGTTAACATTAGCATTGATCATCTAATCAGCAAAACAAAGTCAAGTGCCACATGTCCATTTTCTACTATTTAATGCAT
>OZ012739.1:75854137-75878185 GCA_963859935.3 Lathyrus sativus | reverse complement strand
TATAGTTAAATTGATGAGTTTTTTCACTTTGAACTTTTGTTATAATTTATAGAGTGAAATTGGGGAGTTTTTTAACTTTGAGTATTCGAAATGGTCATTTAGTGAAATTAGTGTATTTTTTCACTTAAAACATTTCTTGTGGTTTTTATAGTGAAATTAGTGTTTTTTTTTTCACTTTTGACTTTTTTTTTAATGGTTTTTAGAGAGAAGTTAGTGAGTTTTTTTTACTTTAACATTTTGTATGGTTTTTATTGTGAAATTGGTGAGTTTTTTAAATACGAAATTTTGTTCTGGTTTTTATAGTGAAATTGTTGAATTATTGGCTTTGAACATTAGAAATGGTTTTTATAGTGAAATTGGGTACTTTTTTCACTTAAAACTTTTGTAATGGCCATTATAGTGAAATTGGTGTGATTTTTCACTTGGAACATTCAAATTGTCTTTATAGTGAAATTGATGAGTTTTTTCACGTGGAACTTTTTTAATGGTTTTTATAGTGAAATTGGGTAGTTTTTTGTTTTTAACTTTGAACTTTTGTTTAGAGAGAAATTGGTGATTTTTAAAATCTCAACTTTTGTAATGGTTTTTATGGTGAAATTAGTGAGTTTTTTTCACTTGGATCATTTGGTATGGTCTTTTAGTGAAATTTGTAAGCTTTTTACTTTGTAACTTGTGTAATGGTTTTTATAGTGAAATTTGTGTGCTTTTTGACTTGGAAATTTTCTTATGGTGTTTATAGTGAAATTGTCGAATTTTTTGAATTGGAACTTTTGAAATGGTTTTATAGTGAAATTGGTGAATTTTTTCACTTGAATCATTTGTAATGGTTATTATAGTGAAATTGGCGAGTTTTTTCACTTGCAACATTCGTAATGGTCTTTATAGTTAAATTGATGAGTTTTTTCACTTTGAACTTTTGTTATAATTTATAGAGTGAAATTGGGGAGTTTTTTAACTTTGAATATTCGAAATGGTCATTTAGTGAAATTAGTGTATTTTTTCACTTAAAACATTTCTTGTGGTTTTTATAGTGAAATTAGTGTTTTTTTTTCACTTTTGACTTTTGGTATGGTTTTTAGACAGAAGTTAGTGAGTTTTTTGACTTTAACATTTTGTATGGTTTTTATTGTGAAATTGGTGAGTTTTTTAAATACGAAATTTTGTTATGGTTTTTATAGTGAAATTGTTGAATTATTGGCTTTGAACATTAGAAATGGTTTTTATAGTGAAATTGGGTACTTTTTTCACTTGAAACTTTTGTAATGGCCATTATAGTGAAATTGGTGTGATTTTTCACTTGGAACATTCAAATGGTCTTTATAGTGAAATTGATGAGTTTTTTCACGTGGAACTTTTTTAATGGTTTTTATAGTGAAATTGGGTAGTTTTTTGTATTTAACTTTGAACTTTTGTTTAGAGAGAAATTGGTGATTTTTAAAATTTCAACTTTTGTAATGGTTTTTATGGTGAAATTAGTGAGTTTTTTTCACTTGGATCATTTGGTATGGTCTTTTAGTGAAATTTGTGAGCTTTTTACTTTGTAACTTGTGTAATGGTTTTTATAGTGAAATTTGTGTGCTTTTTGACTTGGAAATTTTCTTATGGTGTTTATAGTGAAATTGTCGAATTTTTTGACTTGGAACTTTTGAAATGGTTTTATAGTGAAATTGGTGAATTTTTTCACTTGAAACATTTGTAATGGTTATTATAGTGAAATTCGTGAGTTTTTTCATTTGGAACATTCGTAATGGTCTTTATAGTTAAATTGATGAGTTTTTTCAGTTTGAACTTTTGTTATAATTTATAGAGTGAAATTGGGGAATTTTTTAACTTTGAATATTCGAAATGGTCATTTAGTGAAATTAGTGTATTTTTTCACTTAAAACATTTCTTGTGGTTTTTATAGTGAAATTAGTGTTTTTTTTTCACTTTTGACTTCTTTTTTTTATGGTTTTTAGAGAGAAGTTAGTGAGTTTTTTTTACTTTAACATTTTGTATGGTTTTTATTGTGAAATTGGTGAGTTTTTTAAATACGAAATTTTGTTATGGTTTTTATAGTGAAATTGTTGAATTATTGGCTTTGAACATTAGAAATGGTTTTTATAGTGAAATTGGGTACTTTTTTCACTTGAAACTTTTGTAATGGCCATTATAGTGAAATTGGTGCGATTTTTCACTTGGAACATTCAAATTGTCTTTATAGTGAAATTGATGAGTTTTTTCACGTGGAACTTTTTTAATGGTTTTTATAGTGAAATTGGGTAGTTTTTTGTTTTTAACTTTGAACTTTTGTTTAGAGAGAAATTGGTGATTTTTAAAATTTCAACTTTTGTAATGGTTTTTATGGTGAAATTAGTGAGTTTTTTTTCACTTGGATCATTTGGTATGGTCTTTTAGTGAAATTTGTGAGCTTTTTACTTTGTAACTTGTGTAATGGTTTTTATAACGAAATTTGTGTGCTTTTTGACTTGGAAATTTTCTTATGGTGTTTATAATGAAATTGTCGAATTTTTTGACTTGGAACTTTTGAAATGGTTTTATAGTGAAATTGGTGAATTTTTTCACTTGAAACATTTGTAATGGTTATTATAGTGAAATTGGTGAGTTTTTTCATTTGGAACATTCGTAATGGTCTTTATAGTTAAATTGATGAGTTTTTTCAGTTTGAACTTTTGTTATAATTTATAGAGTGAAATTGGGGAATTTTTTAACTTTGAATATTCGAAATGGTCATTTAGTGAAATTAGTGTATTTTTTCACTTAAAACATTTCTTGTGGTTTTTATAGTGAAATTAGTGTTTTTTTTTTCACTTTTGACTTCTTTTTTTTATGGTTTTTAGAGAGAAGTTAGTGAGTTTTTTTTACTTTAACATTTTGTATGGTTTTTATTGTGAAATTGGTGAGTTTTTTAAATACGAAATTTTGTTATGGTTTTTATAGTGAAATTGTTGAATTATTGGCTTTGAACATTAGAAATGGTTTTTATAGTGAAATTGGGTACTTTTTTCACTTGAAACTTTTGTAATGGCCATTATAGTGAAATTGGTGCGATTTTTCACTTGGAACATTCAAATTGTCTTTATAGTGAAATTGATGAGTTTTTTCACGTGGAACTTTTTTAATGGTTTTTATAGTGAAATTGGGTAGTTTTTTGTTTTTAACTTTGAACTTTTGTTTAGAGAGAAATTGGTGATTTTTAAAATTTCAACTTTTGTGATGGTTTTTATGGTGAAATTAGTGAGTTTTTTTCACTTGGATCATTTGGTATGGTCTTTTAGTGAAATTTGTGAGCTTTTTACTTTGTAACTTGTGTAATGGTTTTTATACTGAAATTTGTGTGCTTTTTGACTTGGAAATTTTCTTATGGTGTTTATAGTGAAATTGTCGAATTTTTTGACTTGGAACTTTTGAAATGGTTTTATAGTGAAATTGGTGAATTTTTTCACTTGAAACATTTGTAATGGTTATTATAGTGAAATTGGCGATTTTTTTCACTTGGAACATTCGTAATGGTCTTTATAGTTAAATTGATGAGTTTTTTCACTTTGAACTTTTGTTATAATTTATAGAGTGAAATTGGGGAGTTTTTTAACTTTGAGTATTCGAAATGGTCATTTAGTGAAATTAGTGAATTTTTTCACTTAAAACATTTCTTGTGGTTTTTATAGTGAAATTAGTGTTTTTTTTTCACTTTTTACTTTTGGTATGGTTTTTAGAGAGAAGTTAGTGAGTTTTTTGACTTTAACATTTTGTATGGTTTTTATTGTGAAATTAGTGAGTTTTTTAAATACGAAATTTTGTTATGGTTTTTATAGTGAAATTGTTGAATTATTGGCTTTGAACATTAAAAATGGTTTTTATAGTGAAATTGGGTACTTTTTCACTTGAAACTTTTGTAATGGCCATTATAGTGAAATTGGTGCGATTTTTCACTTGGAACATTCAAATGGTCTTTATAGTGAAATTGATGAGTTTTTTCACGTGGAACTTTTTTAATGGTTTTTATAGTGAAATTGGGTAGTTTTTTTTTTTTAACTTTGAGCTTTTTTTTAGAGAGTAGTTGGTGATTTTTAAAATTTCAACTTTTGTAATGGTTTTTATGGTGAAATTAGTGAGTTTTTTTCACATGGATCTTTTGGTATGGTCTTTTAGTGAAATTTGTGAGCTTTTTACTTTGTAACTTGTGTAATGGTTTTTATAGTGAAATTGGTGTGCTTTATGACTTGGAAATTTTCTTATGGTGTTTATAATGAAATTGTCGAATTTTTTGACTTGGAACTTTTGAAATGGTTTTATAGTGAAATTGGTGAATTGTTTAACTTGAAACATTTGTAATGGTTATTATAGTGAAATTGGCGAGTTTTTTTCACTTGAAAAATTCGTAATGGTCTTTATAGTTAAATTGATGAGTTTCTTCACTTTGAACTTTTGTCATAATTTATAGAGTGAAACTGGAGAGTTTTTTAACTTTGAATATTCGAAATGGTCATTTAGTTAAATTAGTGTGTTTTTTCAATTAAAACTTTTGTTGTGGTTTTTATAGTGAAATTAGTGTTTTTTTTCACTTTTGACTTTTGGTATGGTTTTTAGAGAGAAGTTAGTGAGTTTATTGACCTTAACATTTTGTATGGTTTTTATTGTGAAATTGGTGAGTTTTTTAAATACGAAATTTTGTTATGGTTTTTATAGTGAAATTGTTGAATTATTGGCTTTGAACATTAGAAATGGTTTTTATAGTGAAATTGGGTACTTTTTTCACTTGAAACTTTTGTAATGGCCATTATAGTGAAATTGGTGCGATTTTTCACTTGGAACATTCAAATTGTCTTTATAGTGAAATTGATGAGTTTTTTCACGTGGAACTTTTTTAATGGTTTTTATAGTGAAATTGGGTAGTTTTTTGTTTTTAACTTTGAACTTTTGTTTAGAGAGAAATTGGTGATTTTTAAAATTTCAACTTTTGTAATGGTTTTTATGGTGAAATTAGTGAGTTTTTTTCACTTGCATCATTTGGTATGGTCTTTTAGTGAAATTTGTGAGCTTTTTACTTTGTAACTTGTGTAATGGTTTTTATAGTGAAATTTGTGTGCTTTTTGACTTGGAAATTTTCTTATGGTGTTTATAGTGAAATTGTCGAATTTTTTGAATTGGAACTTTTGAAATGGTTTTATAGTGAAATTGGTGAATTTTTTCACTTGAATCATTTGTAATGGTTATTATAGTGAAATTGGCGAGTTTTTTCACTTGCAACATTCGTAATGGTCTTTATAGTTAAATTGATGAGTTTTTTCACTTTGAACTTTTGTTATAATTTATAGAGTGAAATTGGGGAGTTTTTTAACTTTGAATATTCGAAATGGTCATTTAGTGAAATTAGTGTATTTTTTCACTTAAAACATTTCTTGTGGTTTTTATAGTGAAATTAGTGTTTTTTTTTTCACTTTTGACTTCTTTTTTTTTTATGGTTTTTAGAGAGAAGTTAGTGAGTTTTTTTTACTTTAACATTTTGTATGGTTTTTATTGTGAAATTGGTGAGTTTTTTAAATACGAAATTTTGTTATGGTTTTTATAGTGAAATTGTTGAATTATTGGCTTTGAACATTAGAAATGGTTTTTATAGTGAAATTGGGTACTTTTTTCACTTGAAACTTTTGTAATGGCCATTATAGTGAAATTGGTGCGATTTTTCACTTGGAACATTCAAATTGTCTTTATAGTGAAATTGATGAGGTTTTTCACGTGGAACTTTTTTAATGGTTTTTATAGTGAAATTGGGTAGTTTTTTGTTTTTAACTTTGAACTTTTGTTTAGAGAGAAATTGGTGATTTTTAAAATTTCAACTTTTGTAATGGTTTTTATGGTGAAATTAGTGAGTTTTTTTCACTTGGATCATTTGGTATGGTCTTTTAGTGAAATTTGTGAGCTTTTTACTTTGTAACTTGTGTAATGGTTTTTATAGTGAAATTTGTGTGCTTTTTGACTTGGAAATTTTCTTATGGTGTTTATAGTGAAATTGTCGAATTTTTTGACTTGGAACTTTTGAAATGGTTTTATAGTGAAATTGGTGAATTTTTTCACTTGAAACATTTGTAATGGTTATTATAGTGAAATTGGCGAGTTTTTTCACTTGGAACATTCGTAATGGTCTTTATAGTTAAATTGATGAGTTTTTTCACTTTGAACTTTTGTTATAATTTATAGAGTGAAATTGGGGAGTTTTTTAACTTTGAATATTTGAAATGGTCATTTAGTGAAATTAGTGTATTTTTTCACTAAAAACATTTCTTGTGGTTTTTATAGTGAAATTAGTGTTTTTTTTTTCACTTTCTACTTTTGGTATGGTTTTTAGACAGAAGTTAGTGAGTTTTTTGACTTTAACATTTTGTATGGTTTTTGTTGTGAAATTGGTGAGTTTTTTAAATACGAAATTTTGTTATGGTTTTTATAATGAAATTGTTGAATTATTGGCTTTGAACATTAGAAATGGTTTTTATAGTGAAATTGGGTACTTTTTCACTTGAAACTTTTGTAATGGCCATTATAGTGAAATTGGTGCGATTTTTCACTTGGAACATTCAAATGGTCTTTATAGTGAAATTTATGAGTTTTTTCACGTGGAACTTTTTTAATGGTTTTTATAGTGAAATTGGGTAGTTTTTTGTTTTTAACTTTGAACTTTTGTTTAGAGAGAAATTGGTGATTTTTAAAATTTCAACTTTTGTAATGATTTTTATGGTGAAATTAGTGAGTTTTTATCACTTGGATCTTTTGGTATGGTCTTTTAGTGAAATTTGTGAGCTTTTTACTTTGTAACTTTTGTAATGGTTTTTATAGTGAAATTTGTGTGCTTTTTGACTTGGAAATTTTCTTATGGTGTTTATAGTGAAATTGTCGAATTTTTTGACTTGGAACTTTTGAAATGGTTTTATAGTGAAATTGGTGAATTTTTTCACTTGAAACATTTGTAATGGTTATTATAGTGAAATTGGCGAGTTTTTTCACTTGGAACATTCGTAATGGTCTTTATAGTTAAATTGATGAGTTTTTTCACTTTGAACTTTCGTTATAATTTATAGAGTGAAACTGGAGAGTTTTTTAACTTTGAATATTCGAAATGGTCATTTAGTGAAATTAGTGTATTTTTTCACTTAAAACATTTCTTGTGGTTTTTATAGTGAAATTAGTGTTTTTTTTTCACTTTTGACTTTTTTTTATGGTTTTTAGAGAGAATTTAGTGAGTTTTTTTACTTTAACATTTTGTATGGTTTTTATTGTGAAATTGGTGAGTTTTTTAAATACGAAATTTTGTTATGGTTTTTATAGTGAAATTGTTGAATTATTGGCTTTGAACATTAGAAATGGTTTTTATAGTGAAATTGGGTACTTTTTTCACTTGAAACTTTTGTAATGGCCATTATAGTGAAATTGGTGCGATTTTTAACTTGGAACATTCAAATGGTCTTTATAGTGAAATTGATGAGTTTTTTCACGTGGAACTTTTTTAATGGTTTTTATAGTGAAATTGGGTAGTTTTTTGTTTTTAACTTTGAGCTTTTGTTTAGAGAGTAATTGGTGATTTTTAAAATTTCAACTTTTGTAATGGTTTTTATGGTGAAATTAGTGAGTTTTTTTCACATGGATCTTTTGGTATGGTCTTTTAGTGAAATTTGTGAGCTTTTTACTTTGTAACTTGTGTAATGGTTTTTATAGTGAAATTGGTGTGCTTTATGACTTGGAAATTTTCTTATGGTGTTTATAATGAAATTGTCGAATTTTTTGACTTGGAACTTTTGAAATGGTTTTATAGTGAAATTGGTGAATTGTTTAACTTGAAACATTTGTAATGGTTATTATAGTGAAATTGGCGAGTTTTTTTCACTTGAAAAATTCGTAATGGTCTTTATAGTTAAATTGATGAGTTTTTTCACTTTGAACTTTTGTCATAATTTATAGAGTGAAACTGGAGAGTTTTTTAACTTTGAATTTTCGAAATGGTCATTTAGTGAAATTAGTGTATTTTTTCACTTAAAACATTTCTTGTGGTTTTTATTGTGAAATTAGTGTTTTTTTTTCACTTTTGACTTTTTTTTTATGGTTTTTAGAGAGAAGTTAGTGAGTTTTTTTACTTTAACATTTTGTATGGTTTTTATTGTGAAATTGGTGAGTTTTTTAAATACGAAATTTTGTTATGGTTTTTATAGTGAAATTGTTGAATTATTGGCTTTGAACATTAGAAATGGTTTTTATAGTGAAATTGGGTACTTTTTTCACTTGAAACTTTTGTAATGGCCATTATAGTGAAATTGGTGTGATTTTTCACTTGGAACATTCAAATTGTCTTTATAGTGAAATTGATGAGTTTTTTCACGTGGAACTTTTTTAATGGTTTTTATAGTGAAATTGGGTAGTTTTTTGTTTTTAACTTTGAGCTTTTGTTTAGAGAGTAATTGGTGATTTTTAAAATTTCAACTTTTGTAATGGTTTTTATGGTGAAATTAGTGAGTTTTTTTCACATGGATCTTTTGGTATGGTCTTTTAGTGAAATTTGTGAGCTTTTTACTTTGTAACTTGTGTAATGGTTTTTATAGTGAAATTGGTGTGCTTTATGACTTGGAAATTTTCTTATGGTGTTTATAGTGAAATTGTCGAATTTTTTGAATTGGAACTTTTGAAATGGTTTTATAGTGAAATTGGTGAATTTTTTCACTTGAATCATTTGTAATGGTTATTATAGTGAAATTGGAGAGTTTTTTCACTTGCAACATTCGTAATGGTCTTTATAGTTAAATTGATGAGTTTTTTCACTTTGAACTTTTGTTATAATTTATAGAGTGAAATTGGGGAGTTTTTTAACTTTGAATATTCGAAATGGTCATTTAGTGAAATTAGTGTATTTTTTTCACTTAAAACATTTCTTGTGGTTTTTATAGTGAAATTAGTGTTTTTTTTTCACTTTTGACTTTTTTTTAATGGTTTTTAGAGAGAAGTTAGTGATTTTTTTTTACTTTAACATTTTGTATGGTTTTTATTGTGAAATTGGTGAGTTTTTTAAATACGAAATTTTGTTATGGTTTTTATAGTGAAATTGTTGTATTATTGGCTTTGAACATTAGAAATGGTTTTTATAGTGAAATTGGGTACTTTTTTCACTTGAAACTTTTGTAATGGCCATTATAGTGAAATTGGTGCGATTTTTCACTTGGAACATTCAAATTGTCTTTATAGTGAAATTGATGAGTTTTTTCACGTGGAACTTTTTTAATGGTTTTTATAGTGAAATTGGGTAGTTTTTTGTTTTTAACTTTGAACTTTTGTTTAGAGAGAAATTGGTGATTTTTAAAATTTCAACTTTTGTAATGGTTTTTATGGTGAAATTAGTGAGTTTTTTTCACTTGGAACTTTTTTAATGGTTTTTATAGTGAAATTGGGTAGTTTTTTGTTTTTAACTTTGAACTTTTGTTTAGAGAGAAATTGGTGATTTTTAAAATTTCAACTTTTGTAATGGTTTTTATGGTGAAATTAGTGAGTTTTTTTCACTTGGATCATTTGGTATGGTCTTTTAGTGAAATTTGTGAGCTTTTTACTTGTAACTTGTGTAATGGTTTTTATAGTGAAATTTGTGTGCTTTTTGACTTGGAAATTTTCTTATGGTGTTTATAGTGAAATTGTCGAATTTTTTGAATTGGAACTTTTGAAATGGTTTTATAGTGAAATTGGTGAATTTTTTCACTTGAATCATTTGTAATGGTTATTATAGTGAAATTGGCGAGTTTTTTCACTTGCAACATTCGTAATGGTCTTTATAGTTAAATTGATGAGTTTTTTCACTTTGAACTTTTGTTATAATTTATAGAGTGAAATTGGGGAGTTTTTTAACTTTGAATATTCGAAATGGTCATTTAGTGAAATTAGTGTATTTTTTCACTTAAAACATTTCTTGTGGTTTTTATAGTGAAATTAGTGTTTTTTTTTTCACTTTTGACTTTTTTTTAATGGTTTTTAGAGAGAAGTTAGTGATTTTTTTTGACTTTAACATTTTGTATGGTTTTTATTGTGAAATTGGCGAGTTTTTTAAATACGAAATTTTGTTATGGTTTTTATAGTGAAATTGTTGTATTATTGGCTTTGAACATTAGAAATGGTTTTTATAGTGAAATTGGGTACTTTTTTCACTTGAAACTTTTGTAATGGCCATTATAGTGAAATTGGTGCGATTTTTCACTTGGAACATTCAAATTGTCTTTATAGTGAAATTGATGAGTTTTTTCACGTGGAACTTTTTTAATGGTTTTTATAGTGAAATTGGGTAGTTTTTTGTTTTTAACTTTGAACTTTTGTTTAGAGAGAAATTGGTGATTTTTAAAATTTCAACTTTTGTAATGGTTTTTATGGTGAAATTAGTGAGTTTTTTTCACTTGGAACTTTTTTAATGGTTTTTATAGTGAAATTGGGTAGTTTTTTGTTTTTAACTTTGAACTTTTGTTTAGAGAGAAATTGGTGATTTTTAAAATTTCAACTTTTGTAATGGTTTTTATGGTGAAATTAGTGAGTTCTTTTCACTTGGATCATTTGGTATGGTCTTTTAGTGAAATTTGTGAGCTTTTTACTTTGTAACTTGTGTAATGGTTTTTATAGTGAAATTTGTGTGCTTTTTGACTTGGAAATTTTCTTATGGTGTTTATAGTGAAATTGTCGAATTTTTTGAATTGGAACTTTTGAAATGGTTTTATAGTAAAATTGGTGAATTTTTTCACTTGAATCATTTGTAATGGTTATTATAGTGAAATTGGCGAGTTTTTTCACTTGGAACATTCGTAATGGTCTTTATAGTTAAATTGATGAGTTTTTTCACTTTGAACTTTTGTTATAATTTATAGAGTGAAATTGGGGAGTTTTTTAACTTTGAATATTCGAAATGGTCATTTAGTGAAATTAGTGTATTTTTTCACTTAAAACATTTCTTGTGGTTTTTATAGTGAAATTAGTGTTTTTTTTTTCACTTTTGACTTTTTTTTTATGGTTTTTAGAGAGAAGTTAGTGATTTTTTTTTACTTTAACATTTTGTATGGTTTTTATTGTGAAATTGGTGAGTTTTTTAAATACGAAATTTTGTTATGGTTTTTATAGTGAAATTGTTGTATTATTGGCTTTGAACATTAGAAATGGTTTTTATAGTGAAATTGGGTACTTTTTTCACTTGAAACTTTTGTAATGGCCATTATAGTGAAATTGGTGCGATTTTTCACTTGGAACATTCAAATTGTCTTTATAGTGAAATTGATGAGTTTTTTCACGTGGAACTTTTTTAATGGTTTTTATAGTGAAATTGGGTAGTTTTTTGTTTTTAACTTTGAACTTTTGTTTAGAGAGAAATTGGTGATTTTTAAAATTTCAACTTTTGTAATGGTTTTTATGGTGAAATTAGTGAGTTTTTTTCACTTGGATCATTTGGTATGGTCTTTTAGTGAAATTTGTGAGCTTTTTACTTTGTAACTTGTGTAATGGTTTTTATAGTGAAATTTGTGTGCTTTTTGACTTGGAAATTTTCTTATGGTGTTTATAGTGAAATTGTCGAATTTTTTGACTTGGAACTTTTGAAATGGTTTTATAGTGAAATTGGTGAATTTTTTCACTTGAAACATTTGTAATGGTTATTATAGTGAAATTGGCGAGTTTTTTCACTTGGAACATTCGTAATGGTCTTTATAGTTAAATTGATGAGTTTTTTCACTTTGAACTTTTGTTATAATTTATAGAGTGAAATTGGGGAGTTTTTTAACTTTGAATATTCGAAATGGTCATTTAGTGAAATTAGTGTATTTTTTCACTTAAAACATTTCTTGTGGTTTTTATAGTGAAATTAGTGTTTTTTTTTCACTTTCTACTTTTGGTATGGTTTTTAGACAGAAGTTAGTGAGTTTTTTGACTTTAACATTTTGTATGGTTTTTATTGTGAAATTGGTGAGTTTTTTAAATACGAAATTTTGTTATGGTTTTTATAGTGAAATTGTTGAATTATTGGCTTTGAACATTAGAAATGGTTTTTATAGTGAAATTGGGTACTTTTTCACTTGAAACTTTTGTAATGGCCATTATAGTGAAATTGGTGCGATTTTTCACTTGGAACATTCAAATGGTCTTTATAGTGAAATTGATGAGTTTTTTCACGTGGAACTTTTTTAATGGATTTTATAGTGAAATTGGGTAGTTTTTTGTTTTTAACTTTGAACTTTTGTTTAGAGAGAAATTGGTGATTTTTAAAATTTCAACTTTTGTAATGGTTTTTATGGTAAAATTAGTGAGTTTTTTTCACTTGGATCTTTTGGTATGGTCTTTTAGTGAAATTTGTGAGCTTTTTACTTTGTAACTTTTGTAATGGTTTTTATAGTGAAATTTGTGTGCTTTTTGACTTGGAAATTTGCTTATGGTGTTTATAGTGAAATTGTCGAATTTTTTGACTTGGAACTTTTGAAATGGTTTTATAGTGAAATTGGTGAATTTTTTCACTTGAAACATTTGTAATGGTTATTATAGTGAAATTGGCGAGTTTTTTCACTTGGAACATTCGTAATAGTCTTTATAGTTAAATTGATGAGTTTTTTCACTTTGAACTTTCGTTATAATTTATAGAGTGAAATTGGGGAGTTTTTTAACTTTGAATATTCGAAATGGTCATTTAGTGAAATTAGTGTATTTTTTCACTTAAAACATTTCTTGTGGTTTTTATAGTGAAATTAGTGTTTTTTTTTCACTTTTGACTTTTTTTTATGGTTTTTAGAGAGAAGTTAGTGAGTTTTTTGACTTTAACATTTTGTATGGTTTTTATTGTGAAATTGGTGAGTTTTTTAAATACGAAATTTTGTTATGGTTTTTATAGTGAAATTGTTGAATTATTGGCTTTGAACATTAGAAATGGTTTTTATAGTGAAATTGGGTACTTTTTTCACTTGAAACTTTTGTAATGGCCATTATAGTGAAATTGGTGCGATTTTTCACTTGGAACATTCAAATTGTCTTTATAGTGAAATTGATGAGTTTTTTCACGTGGAACTTTTTTAATGGTTTTTATAGTGAAATTGGGTAGTTTTTTGTTTTTAACTTTGAACTTTTGTTTAGAGAGAAATTGGTGATTTTTAAAATTTCAACTTTTGTAATGGTTTTTATGGTGAAATTAGTGAGTTTTTTTCACTTGGATCTTTTGGTATGGTCTTTTAGTGAAATTTGTGAGCTTTTTACTTTGTAACTTTTGTAATGGTTTTTATAGTGAAATTTGTGTGCTTTTTGACTTGGAAATTTTCTTATGGTGTTTATAGTGAAATTGTCGAATTTTTTGACTTGGAACTTTTGAAATGGTTTTATAGTGAAATTGGTGAATTTTTTCACTTGAAACATTTGTAATGGTTATTATAGTGAAATTGGCGAGTTTTTTCACTTGGAACATTCGTAATGGTCTTTATAGTTAAATTGATGAGTTTTTTCACTTTGAACTTTCGTTATAATTTATAGAGTGAAATTGGGGAGTTTTTTAACTTTGAATATTCGAAATGGTCATTTAGTGAAATTAGTGTATTTTTTCACTTAAAACATTTCTTGTGGTTTTTATAGTGAAATTAGTGTTTTTTTTTTCACTTTTGACTTTTTTTTTATGGTTTTTAGAGAGAATTTAGTGAGTTTTTTTACTTTAACATTTTGTATGGTTTTTATTGTGAAATTGGTGAGTTTTTTAAATACGAAATTTTGTTATGGTTTTTATAGTGAAATTGTTGAATTATTGGCTTTGAACATTAGAAATGGTTTTTATAGTGAAATTGGGTACTTTTTTCACTTGAAACTTTTGTAATGGCCATTATAGTGAAATTGGTGCGATTTTTCACTTGGAACATTCAAATGGTCTTTATAGTGAAATTGATGAGTTTTTTCACGTGGAACTTTTTTAATGGTTTTTATAGTGAAATTGGGTAGTTTTTTGTTTTTAACTTTGAGCTTTTGTTTAGAGAGTAATTGGTGATTTTTAAAATTTCAACTTTTGTAATGGTTTTTATGGTGAAATTAGTGAGTTTTTTTCACATGGATCTTTTGGTATGGTCTTTTAGTGAAATTTGTGAGCTTTTTACTTTGTAACTTGTGTAATGGTTTTTATAGTGAAATTGGTGTGCTTTATGACTTGGAAATTTTCTTATGGTGTTTATAATGAAATTGTCGAATTTTTTGACTTGGAACTTTTGAAATGGTTTTATAGTGAAATTGGTGAATTGTTTAACTTGAAACATTTGTAATGGTTATTATAGTGAAATTGGCGAGTTTTTTTCACTTGAAAAATTCGTAATGGTCTTTATAGTTAAATTGATGAGTTTTTTCACTTTGAACTTTTGTCGTAATTTATAGAGTGAAACTGGAGAGTTTTTTAACTTTGAATATTCGAAATGGTCATTTAGTGAAATTAGTGTATTTTTTCACTTAAAACATTTCTTGTGGTTTTTATTGTGAAATTAGTGTTTTTTTTTTCACTTTTGACTTTTTTTTTATGGTTTTTAGAGAGAAGTTAGTGAGTTTTTTTACTTTAATATTTTGTATGGTTTTTATTGTGAAATTGGTGAGTTTTTTAAATACGAAATTTTGTTATGGTTTTTATAGTGAAATTGTTGAATTATTGGCTTTGAACATTAGAAATGGTTTTTATAGTGAAATTGGGTACTTTTTTCACTTGAAACTTTTGTAATGGCCATTATAGTGAAATTGGTGTGATTTTTCACTTGGAACATTCAAATTGTCTTTATAGTGAAATTGATGAGTTTTTTCACGTGGAACTTTTTTAATGGTTTTTATAGTGAAATTGGGTAGTTTTTTGTTTTTAACTTTGAACTTTTGTTTAGAGAGAAATTGGTGATTTTTAAAATTTCAACTTTTGTAATGGTTTTTATGGTGAAATTAGTGAGTTTTTTTCACTTGGATCATTTGGTATGGTCTTTTAGTGAAATTTGTGAGCTTTTTACTTTGTAACTTGTGTAATGGTTTTTATAGTGAAATTTGTGTGCTTTTTGACTTAGAAATTTTCTTATGGTGTTTATAGTGAAATTGTCGAATTTTTTGAATTGGAACTTTTGAAATGGTTTTATAGTGAAATTGGTGAATTTTTTCACTTGAATCATTTGTAATGGTTATTATAGTGAAATTGGCGAGTTTTTTCACTTGCAACATTCGTAATGGTCTTTATAGTTAAATTGATGAGTTTTTTCACTTTGAACTTTTGTTATAATTTATAGAGTGAAATTGGGGAGTTTTTTAACTTTGAATATTCGAAATGGTCATTTAGTGAAATTAGTGTATTTTTTCACTTAAAACATTTCTTGTGGTTTTTATAGTGAAATTAGTATTTTTTTTTTTCACTTTTGACTTTTTTTTAATGGTTTTTAGAGAGAAGTTAGTGATTTTTTTTGACTTTAACATTTTGTATGGTTTTTATTATGAAATTGGTGAGTTTTTTAAATACGAAATTTTGTTATGGTTTTTATAGTGAAATTGTTGTATTATTGGCTTTGAACATTAGAAATGGTTTTTATAGTGAAATTGGGTACTTTTTTCACTTGAAACTTTTGTAATGGCCATTATAGTGAAATTGGTGCGATTTTTCACTTGGAACATTCAAATTGTCTTTATAGTGAAATTGATGAGTTTTTTCACGTGGAACTTTTTTAATGGTTTTTATAGTGAAATTGGGTAGTTTTTTGTTTTTAACTTTGAACTTTTGTTTAGAGAGAAATTGGTGATTTTTAAAATTTCAACTTTTGTAATGGTTTTTATGGTGAAATTAGTGAGTTTTTTTCACTTGGAACTTTTTTAATGGTTTTTATAGTGAAATTGGGTAGTTTTTTGTTTTTAACTTTGAACTTTTGTTTAGAGAGAAATTGGTGATTTTTAAAATTTCAACTTTTGTAATGGTTTTTATGGTGAAATTAGTGAGTTTTTTTCACTTGGATCATTTGGTATGGTCTTTTAGTGAAATTTGTGAGCTTTTTACTTTGTAACTTGTGTAATGGTTTTTATAGTGAAATTTGTGTGCTTTTTGACTTGGAAATTTTCTTATGGTGTTTATAGTGAAATTGTCGAATTTTTTGAATTGGAACTTTTGAAATGATTTTATAGTGAAATTGGTGAATTTTTTCACTTGAATCATTTGTAATGGTTATTATAGTGAAATTGGCGAGTTTTTTCACTTGCAACATTCGTAATGGTCTTTATAGTTAAATTGATGAGTTTTTTCACTTTGAACTTTTGTTATAATTTATAGAGTGAAATTGGGGAGTTTTTTAACTTTGAATATTCGAAATGGTCATTTAGTGAAATTAGTGTATTTTTTCACTTAAAACATTTCTTGTGGTTTTTATAGTGAAATTAGTGTTTTTTTTTTCACTTTTGACTTTTTTTTTATGGTTTTTAGAGAGAAGTTAGTGATTTTTTTTTACTTTAACATTTTGTATGGTTTTTATTGTGAAATTGGTGAGTTTTTTAAATACGAAATTTTGTTATGGTTTTTATAGTGAAATTGTTGTATTATTGGCTTTGAACATTAGAAATGGTTTTTATAGTGAAATTGGGTACTTTTTTCACTTGAAACTTTTGTAATGGCCATTATAGTGAAATTGGTGCGATTTTTCACTTGGAACATTCAAATTGTCTTTATAGTGAAATTGATGAGTTTTTTCACGTGGAACTTTTTTAATGGTTTTTATAGTGAAATTGGGTAGTTTTTTGTTTTTAACTTTGAACTTTTGTTTAGAGAGAAATTGGTGATTTTTAAAATTTCAACTTTTGTAATGGTTTTTATGGTGAAATTAGTGAGTTTTTTTCACTTGGAACTTTTTTAATGGTTTTTATAGTGAAATTGGGTAGTTTTTTGTTTTTAACTTTGAACTTTTGTTTAGAGAGAAATTGGTGATTTTTAAAATTTCAACTTTTGTAATGGTTTTTATGGTGAAATTAGTGAGTTTTTTTCACTTGGATCATTTGGTATGGTCTTTTAGTGAAATTTGTGAGCTTTTTACTTTGTAACTTGTGTAATGGTTTTTATAGTGAAATTTGTGTGCTTTTTGACTTGGAAATTTTCTTATGGTGTTTATAGTGAAATTGTCGAATTTTTTGAATTGGAACTTTTGAAATGGTTTTATAGTGAAATTGGTGAATTTTTTCACTTGAATCATTTGTAATGGTTATTATAGTGAAATTGGCGAGTTTTTTCACTTGCAACATTCGTAATGGTCTTTATAGTTAAATTGATGAGTTTTTTCACTTTGAACTTTTGTTATAATTTATAGAGTGAAATTGGGGAGTTTTTTAACTTTGAATATTCGAAATGGTCATTTAGTGAAATTAGTGTACTTTTTCACTTAAAACATTTCTTGTGGTTTTTATAGTGAAATTAGTGTTTTTTTTTCACTTTCTACTTTTGGTATGGTTTTTAGACAGAAGTTAGTGAGTTTTTTGACTTTAACATTTTAATGGTTTTTATTGTGAAATTGGTGAGTTTTTTAAATACGAAATTTTGTTATGGTTTTTATAATGAAATTGTTGAATTATTGGCTTTGAACATTAGAAATGGTTTTTATAGTGAAATTGGGTACTTTTTCACTTGAAACTTTTGTAATGGCCATTATAGTGAAATTGGTGCGATTTTTCACTTGGAACATTCAAATGGTCTTTATAGTGAAATTGATGAGTTTTTTCAAGTGGAACTTTTGTAATGGTTTTTATAGTGAAATTGGGTAGTTTTTTGTTTTTAACTTTGAACTTTTGTTTAGAGAGAAATTGGTGATTTTTAAAATTTCAACTTTTGTAATGGTTTTTATGGTGAAATTAGTGAGTTTTTTTCACTTGGATCTTTTGGTATGGTCTTTTAGTGAAATTTGTGAGCTTTTTACTTTGTAACTTTTGTAATGGTTTTTATAGTGAAATTTGTGTGCTTTTTGACTTGGAAATTTTCTAATGGTGTTTATAGTGAAATTGTCGAATTTTTTGACTTGGAACTTTTGAAATGGTTTTATAGTGAAATTGGTGAATTTTTTCACTTGAAACATTTGTAATGGTTATTATAGTGAAATTGGCGAGTTTTTTCACTTGGAACATTCGTAATGGTCTTTATAGTTAAATTGATGAGTTTTTTCACTTTGAACTTTCGTTATAATTTATAGAGTGAAATTGGGGAGTTTTTTAACTTTGAATATTCGAAATGGTCATTTAGTGAAATTAGTGTATTTTTTCACTTAAAACATTTCTTGTGGTTTTTATAGTGAAATTAGTGTTTTTTTTTTCACTTTTGACTTTTTTTTATGGTTTTTAGAGAGAATTTAGTGAGTTTTTTTACTTTAACATTTTGTATGGTTTTTATTGTTAAATTGGTGAGTTTTTTAAATACGAAATTTTGTTATGGTATTTATAGTGAAATTGTTGAATTATTGGCTTTGAACATTAGAAATGGTTTTTATAGTGAAATTGGGTACTTTTTTCACTTGAAACTTTTGTAATGGCCATTATAGTGAAATTGGTGCGATTTTTCACTTGGAACATTCAAATGGTCTTTATAGTGAAATTTATGAGTTTTTTCACGTGGAACTTTTTTAATGGTTTTTATAGTGAAATTGGGTAGTTTTTTGTTTTTAACTTTGAGCTTTTGTTTAGAGAGTAATTGGTGATTTTTAAAATTTCAACTTTTGTAATGGTTTTTATGGTGAAATTAGTGAGTTTTTTTCACATGGATCTTTTGGTATGGTCTTTTAGTGAAATTTGTGAGCTTTTTACTTTGTAACTTGTGTAATGGTTTTTATAGTGAAATTGGTATGCTTTATGACTTGGAAATTTTCTTATGGTGTTTATAATGAAATTGTCGAATTTTTTGACTTGGAACTTTTGAAATGGTTTAATAGTGAAATTGGTGAATTGTTTAACTTGAAACATTTGTAATGGTTATTATAGTGAAATTGGCGAGTTTTTTTCACTTGAAAAATTCGTAATGGTCTTTATAGTTAAATTGATGAGTTTTTTCACTTTGAACTTTTGTCATAATTTAAAGAGTGAAACTAGAGAGTTTTTTTAACTTTGAATATTCGAAATGGTCATTTAGTGAAATTAGTGTATTTTTTCACTTAAAACATTTCTTGTGGTTTTTATTGTGAAATTAGTGTTTTTTTTTCACTTTTGACTTTTTTTTATGGTTTTTAGAGAGAAGTTAGTGAGTTTTTTTACTTTAACATTTTGTATGGTTTTTATTGTGAAATTGGTGAGTTTTTTAAATACGAAATTTTGTTATGGTTTTTATAGTGAAATTGTTGAATTATTGGCTTTGAACATTAGAAATGGTTTTTATAGTGAAATTGGGTACTTTTTTCACTTGAAACTATTGTAATGGCCATTATAGTGAAATTGGTGTGATTTTTCACTTGGAACATTCAAATTGTCTTTATAGTGAAATTGATGAGTTTTTTCACGTGGAACTTTTTTAATGGTTTTTATAGTGAAATTGGGTAGTTTTTTGTTTTTAACTTTGAACTTTTGTTTAGAGAGAAATTGGTGATTTTTAAAATTTCAACTTTTGTAATGGTTTTTATGGTGAAATTAGTGAGTTTTTTTCACTTGGACATTTGGTATGGTCTTTTAGTGAAATTTGTGAGCTTTTTACTTTGTAACTTGTGTAATGGTTTTTATAGTGAAATTTGTGTGCTTTTTGACTTGGAAATTTTCTTATGGTGTTTATAGTGAAATTGTCGAATTTTTTGAATTGGAACTTTTGAAATGGTTTTATAGTGAAATTGGTGAATTTTTTCACTTGAATCATTTGTAATGGTTATTATAGTGAAATTGGCGAGTTTTTTCACTTGCAACATACGTAATTGTCTTTATAGTTAAATTGATGAGTTTTTTCACTTTGAACTTTTGTTATAATTTATAGAGTGAAATTGGGGAGTTTTTTAACTTTGAATATTCGAAATGGTCATTTAGTGAAATTAGTGTATTTTTTCACTTAAAACATTTCTTGTGGTTTTTATAGTGAAATTAGTGTTTTTTTTTTCACTTTTGACTTTTTTTTTATGGTTTTTAGAGAGAAGTTAGTGAGTTTTTTTTACTTTAACATTTTGTATGGTTTTATTGTGAAATTGGTGAGTTTTTTAAATACGAAATTTTGTTATGGTTTTTATAGTGAAATTGTTGTATTATTGGCTTTGAACATTAGAAATGGTTTTTATAGTGAAATTGGGTACTTTTTTCACTTGAAACTTTTGTAATGGCCATTATAGTGAAATTGGTGTGATTTTTCACTTGGAACATTCAAATTGTCTTTATAGTGAAATTGATGAGTTTTTTCACGTGGAACTTTTTTAATGGTTTTTATAGTGAAATTGGGTAGTTTTTTGTTTTTAACTTTGAACTTTTGTTTAGAGAGAAATTGGTGATTTTAAAATTTCAACTTTTGTAATGGTTTTTATGGTGAAATTAGTGAGTTTTTTTCACTTGGATCATTTGGTATGGTCTTTTAGTGAAATTTGTGATATTTTTACTTTGTAACTTGTGTAATGGTTTTTATAGTGAAATTTGTGTGCTTTTTGACTTGGAAATTTTCTTATGGTGTTTATAGTGAAATTGTCGAATTTTTTGAATTCGAACTTTTGAAATGGTTTTATAGTGAAATTGGTGAATTTTTTCACTTGAACCATTTGTAATGGTTATTATAGTGAAATTGGCGAGTTTTTTCACTTGCAACATTCGTAATGGTCTTTATAGTTAAATTGATGAGTTTTTTCACTTTGAACTTTTGTTATAAATTATAGAGTGAAATTGGGGAGTTTTTTAACTTTGAATATTCGAAATGGTCATTTAGTGAAATTAGTGTATTTTTTCACTTAAAACATTTCTTGTGGTTTTTATAGTGAAATTAGTGTTTTTTTTTTCACTTTTGACTTTTTTTTTGTGGTTTTTAGAGAGAAGTTAGTGATTTTTTTTGACTTTAACATTTTGTATGGTTTTTATTGTGAAATTGGTGAGTTTTTTAAATACGAAATTTTGTTATGGTTTTTATAGTGAAATTGTTGTATTATTGGCTTTGAACATTAGAAATGGTTTTTATAGTGAAATTGGGTACTTTTTTCACTTGAAACTTTTGTAATGGCCATTATAGTGAAATTGGTGCGATTTTTCACTTGGAACATTCAAATTGTCTTTATAGTGAAATTGATGAGTTTTTTCACGTGGAACTTTTTTAATGGTTTTTATAGTGAAATTGGGTAGTTTTTTGTTTTTAACTTTGAACTTTTGTTTAGAGAGAAATTGGTGATTTTTAAAATTTCAACTTTTGTAATGGTTTTTATGGTGAAATTAGTGAGTTTTTTTCACTTGGAACTTTTTTAATGGTTTTTATAGTGAAATTGGGTAGTTTTTTGTTTTTAACTTTGAACTTTTGTTTAGAGAGAAATTGGTGATTTTTAAAATTTCAACTTTTGTAATGGTTTTTATGGTGAAATTAGTGAGTTTTTTTCACATGGATCTTTTGGTATGGTCTTTTAGTGAAATTTGTGAGCTTTTTACTTTGTAACTTGTGTAATGGTTTTTATAGTGAAATTGGTGTGCTTTATGACTTGGAAATTTTCTTATGGTGTTTATAATGAAATTGTCGAATTTTTTGACTTGGAACTTTTGAAATGGTTTTATAGTGAAATTGGTGAATTTTTTCACTTGAAACATTTGTAATGGTTATTATAGTGAAATTGGCGAGTTTTTTCACTTGGAACATTCGTAATGGTCTTTATAGTTAAATTGATGAGTTTTTTCACTTTGAACTTTCGTTATAATTTATAGAGTGAAATTGGGGAGTTTTTTAACTTTGAATATTCGAAATGGTCATTCAGTGAAATTAGTGTATTTTTTCACTTAAAACATTTCTTGTGGTTTTTATAGTGAAATTAGTGTTTTTTTTTCACTTTTGACTTTTTTTTATGGTTTTTAGAGAGAAGTTAGTGAGTTTTTTTACTTTAACATTTTGTATGGTTTTTATTGTGAAATTGGTGAGTTTTTCAAATACGAAATTTTGTTATGGTTTTTATAGTGAAATTGTTGAATTATTGGCTTTGAACATTAGAAATGGTTTTTATAGTGAAATTGGGTACTTTTTTCACTTGAAACTTTTGTAATGGCCATTATAGTGAAATTGGTGCGATTTTTCACTTGGAACATTCAAATGGTCTTTATAGTGAAATTGATGAGTTTTTTCACGTGGAACTTTTTTAATGGTTTTTATAGTGAAATTGGGTAGTTTTTTGTTTTTAACTTTGAGCTTTTGTTTAGAGAGTAATTAGTGATTTTTAAAATTTCAACTTTTGTAATGGTTTTTATGGTGAAATTAGTGAGTTTTTTTCACATGGATCTTTTGGTATGGTCTTTTAGTGAAATTTGTGAGCTTTTTACTTTGTAACTTGTGTAATGGTTTTTATAGTGAAATTGGTGTGCTTTATGACTTGGAAATTTTCTTATGGTGTTTATAATGAAATTGTCGAATTTTTTGACTTGGAACTTTTGAAATGGTTTTATAGTGAAATTGGTGAATTGTTTAACTTGAAACATTTGTAATGGTTATTATAGTGAAATTGGCGAGTTTTTTTCACTTGAAAAATTCGTAATGGTCTTTATAGTTAAATTGATGAGTTTTTTCACTTTGAACTTTTGTCATAATTTATAGAGTGAAACTGGAGAGTTTTTTTAACTTTGAATATTCGAAATGGTCATTTAGTGAAATTAGTGTATTTTTTGACTTAAAACATTTCTTGTGGTTTTTATTGTGAAATTAGTGTTTTTTTTCACTTTTGACTTTTTTTTTATGGTTTTTAGAGAGAAGTTAGTGAGTTTTTTTACTTTAACATTTTGTATGGTTTTTATTGTGAAATTGGTGAGTTTTTTAAATACGAAATTTTGTTATGGTTTTTATAATGAAATTGTTGAATTATTGGCTTTGAACATTAGAAATGGTTTTTATAGTGAAATTGGGTACTTTTTCACTTGAAACTTTTGTAATGGCCATTATAGTGAAATTGGTGCGATTTTTCACTTGGAACATTCAAATGGTCTTTATAGTGAAATTGATGAGTTTTTTCACGTGGAACTTTTTTAATGGTTTTTATAGTGAAATTGGGTAGTTTTTTGTTTTTAACTTTGAACTTTTGTTTAGAGAGAAATTGGTGATTTTTAAAATTTCAACTTTTGTAATGGTTTTTATGGGGAAATTAGTGAGTTTTTTTCACTTGGATCTTTTGGTATGGTCTTTTAGTGAAATTTGTGAGCTTTTTACTTTGTAACTTTTGTAATAGTTTTTATAGTGAAATTTGTGTGCTTTTTGACTTGGAAATTTTCTTATGGTGTTTATAGTGAAATTGTCGAATTTTTTAACTTGGAACTTTTGAAATGATTTTATAGTGAAATTGGTGAATTTTTTCACTTGAAACATTTGTAATGGTTATTATAGTGAAATTTGCGAGTTTTTTCACTTGGAACATTCGTAATGGTCTTTATAGTTAAATTGATGAGTTTTTTCACTTTGAACTTTCGTTATAATTTATAGAGTGAAATTGGGGAGTTTTTTAACTTTGAATATTCGAAATGGTCATTTAGTGAAATTAGTGTATTTTTTCACTTAAAACATTTCTTGTGGTTTTTATAGTGAAATTAGTGTTTTTTTTTCACTTTTGACTTTTTTTTATGGTTTTTAGAGAGAATTTAGTGAGTTTTTTTACTTTAACATTTTGTATGGTTTTTATTGTGAAATTGGTGAGTTTTTTAAATACGAAATTTTGTTATGGTTTTTATAGTGAAATTGGTGAATTATTGGCTTTGAACATTAGAAATGGTTTTTATAGTGAAATTGGGTACTTTTTCACTTGAAACTTTTGTAATGGCCATTATAGTGAAATTGGTGCGATTTTTCACTTGGAACATTCAAATTGTCTTTATAGTGAAATTGATGAGTTTTTTCACGTGGAACTTTTTTAATGGTTTTTATAGTGAAATTGGGTAGTT